>BQNB010060178.1:0-22237 GCA_026074375.1 Tanacetum coccineum
TACCACCTTATAACTTGTCCTATAAGCTACACAAAACCTCTTTTAAAAAGTATTTTGAACTTCAAATGACCAATTAAAAGGCTAATGGAAAACTGCTTCTTGACTTAATGTGTACTAAGTATATTTTTGGTTTTTCAAAAGACAAATTGGTTTTAAAAACAAAATAAGCTAAAACAGATTTAAATTGACCTAAAATCTACTTGTATTCTAAAAATTAAGACCTAATTACTATTTTTACCCTCTGAAAATTAATCTAGAAAAAGGCCTTTTGTCAGTTTATCCTACTGATGCAGATTGCAAGTAAATGACCAAAACTTAAAATTACCAAGTGCAGGCCTAAAATCATATTCCTAACATCTATAATATACTTAACTAAGAGTATGCAAAGCAAAAATAACAACTAAAAACAGACTTGAGCCTAAGATGATAATGAAACTGATTAATGCTACCAGATTCAAACTAGCAACTTACAAACCTAAAGAAAACTAGATTAAGCATATCTAAGCTTTTAAATCCTACTCTTATAAACTCAAATATGAGATTTAAGGTAAAATTAAAGGACCAAATGGCCTCAAGCAGTACTAACTTGAGTTAGTAACGCTTGACCCAAACACTCCCTTATAACCCTTAAATTCATACTTAGCTTATAAAAATGAGATTTAAAGAACAAAGTTCAACTACCAGATATCAATAAGCTTTTAACCAAACTAATGAAAAGATTTAGATAACTGAAAAAGCAGAATTAACAATTTATAAGCTAATGCTACTTTTTTTTGGTTTTTTACTGATTTTTGACAAGTAAATGAAAACTAAGATTTTATACTAATAGTAGAGCACAATAATCGTCTAACAACTAAAATAAGCATCAATGAGCTACAATAAACTAAAATAAGCAAGCAATAAGCAGAATTAGACTAGTTATGCAATATTAAAGCTTTAAAAGGAAAAGTAAGAACTTACAATAGCCTTTGCTTAAACAAGGCTTACAAATGCTCCATGAGCTAATCAACAAACTCTAGCTTATCATAGATAAGCTAGTGAGGTCCTGGAAACCCTTTCATTTTTGGTTTCCCTTCCAAATTTATGCTGAGGTAATTTTTGGAGTGAGTTTGAATGTCAATAAGCTCATTTAAGCTTTAAGAGCTTAAATGAGAGTGTATCTAGCCTATGAGTTAAAATGACAGCTTATTAAGAGCTTAGTTAAGAGCATATTTAAACATTATGTATTTTAGTAAAAATAGGATTTAGCAAAGGAACTTTTAATGAAAAACAACTTTTATTGATAATTGAAATGAGTACAAACTGTTGGAAAAGAAATTACATTTAACTGAAAAGCTATAAGCTGAAATTACATGAGAAATAAGCTACAATTAAACTATAAACTGCAATAAAAACTACTCCAAGATGCCCTTTATGAGTGAGGAGTGAGCTCTATTTATAGCCCTGGAGAGAAGCTTCTAGGTCTTGAATACACACACCTCTTAGTCTTGATCTTGGTCCTTTAATTTCTTTAATCATTGGATGCCCCTTTTAGACCGTTAGATTGGAATGTTGCACACGGATTGCCAAGCTAGAAATCCCATATCTTTGGAGGGGTTGTGCTTCTTTAACATTGAGTTTAGTGCAAATTTCCCATCTTTAGTGTGTTCGTTTGAATCCCGAGTGTCATTCCATTGTCCCAAATTGACCAATCATAGAGCTTTGATGACGTTTATGTATAATGAGGTGTAGCTTGGTATTTAGAATCTTTTGGCCACGTTGGATTTAGGGGTAGAAGGAATTTAACCCTTTGATTTTGGCTGTGAAGTAAATTTAGGACGAAGGGTGAATAGTGTTTTCACCTCTTCGCGCCCTTTTTAACTGCTTGTTTAAACGTTTAACCCGAGGCTAAGTGAGGGTTTGACATGGGCTTTTGGATTTGGGGTAAGGGTAATTTTTGGGCCACGGTTAAATTTAGCTTTAAAACGTCAACATAATTTGGTGGAATGATCCACTATAATAGTAGTACTTTTGATTAAATCGCAGAGAAATATGCCGGACCGCAAGACTTTTTTCCCCGTGATAAAGCAAACACATGCAGACATCACAAAACCCGATTACATTTTCCTAAGCTCATGACACTGAAGCTCGACAATCTTTCCTGAAATAATATATATTGCAATTATCTGCCCGAATAGATGTTTAACCCTAAACATTCCCAAAAATCCTACATCTATACGTTCGTTTTCGTCCGGTGAAAAGCTAGTCACCCGAACGGGAGGTCGTTTCCCAAATAGATCTTTCATAACATTCGCGCTTACATATGTATTTAACAACTACATCTATGCAATTGACATTCATGAAATGGGCTCTAACTTGGATTAACGCTACTTAGGCAAACAAGTAATCAAATATAAAATATCCACGTTGCGTCCAAATATAAACCAAATCATGTTTCCACCACCATAGTTATAAAATCATTGAAATCATAAAAATGTGGGGCTAAAACTCACCTGAGTTCTGATAATCCAAATATCCACAATAACGAGTCACGCAAATCGTCAATGCAACCTATTTAATTAAGGTCGTATAAGTACCATGTACTCGATTAACTACATCATATACATGTCTTGTTCGTTACATCATACTACGTTTCGGGCTACATAATTAAGAGGTCAATGTAGTTGAACGTATGAAGCTAGACAACTTAATCAAAATCCAACAACTCGTTGATACGCCACCTCGAAGAGACCTCATTATGAAACTCCCTAGTAATATAGTACTTTGATAACCACATATAATTCTAAATAGTACAATCACCTCTAATTGTTTTGGTAAAATTATGTATAATAAGTAAAAACATTATAACATCACGTTTTGTAGTAAATATAAGCATAACTTTTTGCGTTTTTAAAGAAGCCCGATTTTGACGTTTCTTATGATCCACGCTTTCGTATAGGACGAGTTATCAAATTTGACATTTTATATTTTGATCCCTTAAGAACAGTACTTTTACTGTTCACCAACTATCAGTTTAAAAGTTATTTTTTAATAAGTTTTTTAGTTATGAAAGAACCCGTAAACGTCGTATTTTATTCGTTATAGCTCCGTTTTTAGCGATTCTTTTGAGTACGTTCTTGTTATTGAAAATTTTATCAATTTATAAGGTTTACAAAAATAAAAGTTTCTGTCATGAATAGTGTTTTACTGTTCATAGTTTATAAATTATTTTTATAAACTTTTAATTACCGAATACTCGCGAAATTCATAACTTCTTCATTATTAATTGAAAAATCATGATTCTTATCATTTTAGAATCCTAAAAATATGTTTTATTAGTTAAAATTATCAAACTTGCTGTTTGATTTAGTTTTTATAAAAGTTATTTTATAAAATTCGTTTAATTAACGTATAACTCGTAATTAGCGTAACTTTTTACGTTATTATCCTTTTGACGAAGTTACTTAACTTTTTTTTTCGGAATCTAAAAATCATGTCATGAGGTGTAAGAAATTTTATAAAAACATAAAATAATATATTATTTACACGAATTTTGGACAGAAACTTAGTGTGACTTTGATAAGTCCATTTTTAAACCTTGTTTTTATACTTTACAACTTTTGTAATCCACCACAAGTCTCATATACCATATATATTATAAATCATACATATATTAAGAGTCCATTTGTCCATAGATGTCCACTTGTCTAAATTTATAAGTCCATCATATTACTTATAAACCATAACTTTCATATTTAACCATTAGATCCACTAGTTTTGTATTATATGACGCAGATTTTGCATAATAACCATAAGTTGCAAGTCTTCCCAACTTGTTTATAACCTTATTTTAATGATCATATGAATTACTACAAGTCCATAATCAAACATTAACATGTCATTTACTTTCCTTCTTGTAACATATTATGAAACCTTTATAAACCCTAATTTGTAGTTAATCATTTTTACACCAAAACAACATGGTACAACACTTTTCTCATCCCTTTTAACATGATATTAGCAACTCACAACATATATAATAGTGTACAAAATGATCATTACAAGTAAAAACTCCATTCATTAAAATCCTAAAATGGGATTCAAGCTATAAATAATAAACATATTCATATTAATGATAAATTAAATCATAAAGAGTTCAAAATGACCTTATGGTGAATGACGACGATGACTACACACAATCTAAACCTTGTTTAGACTAGAACCAAAGCATGCCAATATAACGCCTAGTTTACCAAGTAAAACCCTAACTTCCTTCTCTTTCTTGATTAATGCTTGAAAATTTTAGCCAATACTTGGAAACATCTTAGAGTCTTAGCTATGAGTGTATATGTTGTATAAAATTTGATATGGATTATTGGTAAACTGATAATGGGGTGACCCCGTGGGCATATGAGAGCACAAAGAAAGTGTTTTTGTGATTTTTAGCTACGTGTTTTTTGTGTATGCGAGTTCTTACTCTTTCAATACTAGTATATATAATATAGGATGGTCAAAAAGTTTGAAATATTGGTCCAATACATCTCATGTGTTTAGGAAGACTAATTGTTCAATAGGAAACAGGTATGGGTATTTTTAGATGCAAATAAGTTATGAGACAAATACTACTTGCAAAGATTTTTCTTATTTTATTTGTATAAATTCCTATAAATTCGTCCTATGTATGATACATATGATATATTTTTGTAACTTTTATGTATTGGGTATAAAAGTGGGTATTTGTTGAAGCGTAGAAAAGTTTTGGTGGTTCCGGGTATGCCTAAATACAATTTATCGCGAAACGTATACACTTTACGTATCCGATAAAAATAAAATGAACAAGGATCATAATTATTCTCAAAATAATTATTTAATACTTGATTGATGTAAACGCTTAATTGTTTGATGCCCGTTTACATTGAAAGCTATTTTTTAGCTTACGCGATTTTACTTAATACATGAAATTACAAGCAAACGCGTACGACACTAAAAATAAATAGTAGATTTATCGACGTCGTCAATGACTTGAAAACACAGGGTGTTATAAAAATTCCATCAAGAGGTGTGTTTGTTTTGAATCCCGCGTGCCACTCTTGTGTAAGTCTTGACCAATCATAGCACTTGGTGACGTTTTGCCTTTGCTGAGTCATTGCTTGGTACTAAGCATCTTTTGGCCATGTTAATTGCATTTTATCCGAGTAATTTTGAAGATGGTAAATTGGGGAAGACGGTGAAATAGTAACAAACGGGTTTTGGCGCCCTTTTCTTCTCTTTTGTACTTTATAATGTTTTTTTGTGTTTGACTTGTTTGACTTTGGCACGGGTTTATATTAAAAGGAATGGGCCGTGGAATGTTATTTGGGCTCAGGGTTATTGATTCGGTCTTGGTTAAGGTTAAAAGGTCTATAGATTTTAAGAGTTAACAACTGTTAGTCTTTTATAATAAAAGGACTAACGGTGTTATGTATTTAAGGACTTATAGTGCAAATGTTTTAACATTAAGGGCTCATTTGGGATTTTGAGGGTTTTGTCGTTTTGTGGGTTGACCAAGGGTTGACCAAGATTGACTTTGTTGACCTTTGCTAGAAACTCCCGGCTCTTGTGCACTCTATCCGTTCCCGTGTTCGTGTTTGCTCGGTTTTGGCCGTTTTCTTATGGTTTTTGCAATATCCGTACCTACACATCACAAATGACAAAACAAGCAATATACAAGCATAATTTGCACAATTTGATCATTTTAGGGCCATTTTTGGTATAAAAAGGATATGTGATTTCTCACATATCAAAATTCCTCAAACTAAGTGATTGTCGTGTCCTCACGCAATATTATATGCTCTAAAACCAAATACCTCAAAACTTCCCCAAACTAATCCTTTGAAAAGTAGCAAAGTCTTTTGTGGGGAGAGTTAAGAAATCACAAGTTTTAAAACACCCCTTTTTCCCATTTTTCATATATATATATATATATATATATATATTTATGATTTTTATAATTTACAACTTACAACTTATTCATGTGTGACATAATGTATTGCTTTCATTATTCATTGATAACTTTAGGAATCAGAGGAACAAACAAAAAGTGTCAAATGGATAAATTCATCGTCCCCGACTTTCACCTCTCCAAGCCAAGCTTAAAAACAAGATTCAATGTAAATTACAAGTTAAGATTGCTAACACACTTCAAAAAATGCAGAATTGTGTACATACTATTCCTCTCTTATTCCTAATTTCCTCTAAGGATTTTATTATTATTATTGGTGACAAATAAATTATTTCCTTATTAATAAAGTAAACCCGGTTTAGACCACTATTAGAGATTAAATCCTATCTTAAAAGAGACGATTTGGTGAGAATAAGGTTCCCACATAAGGTCTAATATCCGCGATGATTTAAGGGTAATCCTTTTATTACATCCGAAACAACTCAAACTACAATTCCAAAGACGGAGGATTTATTAGAATAACCCCGGAGTCAAAATTTGGCTTTATACTTATTAATTATGTAACTTATAAAACCTCGGTCCCTTTAAAGGCTGTGCAACATCGGATGTGAGCGTCAAGATTCAGCAACAATTTATTGACCATCGATATTTCCTCGAACCTTTTAGAAGACACTACAACAACGTTGTGGAGCCGACAAGATGCAGTCAAACTTTTATCATGAGCTCTCTAGATTATAATTACTAATGTGCCTTATTATTGAAGACTGCACAAATCGGTTTTATGAGCCGGCAAGATGCAGTAAACTTTTTTTCAGCCCACAGTTTTATTATTATTCTTACCTCCACCCTTTAAAAGACAAAAATTAAGCAACAATATCCATTCCATATACCCTAAGGCTCTTTAAGGAATGAATAAGGCTATAATTTCACTTATTAATTCTACTTACCCCATATACCCTAAGGCTCTTTAAGGGATAAGCAAAATATTGATTAATGTGATACATATAGTATGCCAAATTAAGTATTCCTGATGTGTACTCATCTTAATCACAAAGGAACTAAAGAAAACTTCTATTAACTAATTATTAACCAAAAAACCGCACAACTCTATTTATTAAACAATTATATATAAAGGTGAAACATGCTAATGGGAGAAAAAAAATCACAATTAACACTTATGAGCCTTAAAGAAATACAACAATTCTATGTTTAGCATCAAAACTTATACTCTACACTATCATCTCTTGTTCTTCACAATTTAAAATTTCTAATAAAGAAACTCGTGAATACTTAGCCTAACGAATTAAGATCGGCACTTTAACAAGTCACTTAGACTGGCAACAATCTTTATTATAATAAATCGATCTTCACATATTTAAAATAAATTATGGGAACTTGTAAAGTCTTGACTTTTTTAAGCTAGACTTGCGTGTTATAGCTCCTTGTATAAAAGATTAGCAAAAATCAATCTATTTATAGTTAAGGAGAAAGCTAAGATATAAAACCGGTCGGGTCAAAATTTACTTTTCGTTCTCACTAACGGAAAACCTACATTCGTGTCAACTATTTTCTTATTCAACTAACTATTTATATTTTTCAACATTTTTCTACACACAAATTATTATTTTTATTTTTTTTAGATACGAACAATAAACTAGATATTAAGACTTAAAAATATAATTTTTTTGGGAAAACGGGGTACGTGAGAACAACGGGCAAAGGTAGGTAAGATCATATCGAATATATACTACCCCATACTAAAATTAAACATTGTCCTCAATGTTTCCTAGTATAAGGCTTAAAAACCCCATACTAGAACTCAAAAAGTCGAATGCATAATCCAAGCATGGAGAAAGTATCACAAAAATATCAAGCCATTTATCAAGTATGCTAAAAGATAAATGTTAGTCGATAATAATCTAGGATATCGGATTTCCCCAAACTAATGGCAAAAAATGGCTAGGAATCTCGAGTGGACCGGGACAAAACACCGAACACGGGAGTCTTCAAAAATTTTGGGTCAATCCTACAAACAATCATAAACACAAACAACAAGAATCGGAAGAGTACAAGCCTCCTCACATCACATTAGAAATAAGAAAGAAGAAAAATGGATAAGAATGGGGTGCCTCCTACGAAGCGCTTTATTTTTGGTAACCGAGTCACATAAAACAAGAGGGGGTTTGTGTGGGGGGTGTGTGGGGGGGGGGGGGGGGGGGGGAAAAAGGGGGAAAACGAAGAGTACAAGCCTCCTAACATCTCAACAGAAATAAGAAAGAAGATAGAAGGATAAGCATGGGGTACCTCCCACGACGCGCTTTGTTTTTTTGTAACTGAGTCACATAACTTGACTCGATCCCCGAATTCATTCGTCCTTAGAGAAAGTGTGCAAATCCTGGACTACCTTTGGGTGGAAAAGTCCCCTCCTAATAATGATATTACACGATGACCAAATCACCTTTTAAAGTTTGGACCATCGGTTGAGATAATTCCAATTGTACCATATGGAAAAACTTTGGTATGGTGAAAGGTCCCTGACCAACGAGCTTTAGCTTCCGAGAAATCTATTAGACGTAGAGTTGAAGAGTAAACTCGATATTGAAAATGCGGTTTTTGATCTTAGAGTCGTAAAGCTTCTTCGTCCTCTCTTTATATATCAAAGAATTCTCGTAAGCTTGATCACGAAGCTCATTAAGTTCATTAAGTTGAAGCTTCCGGTGATCACCCGCTATTTTAAGATCGAAATTAGCATATTTTAAAGCCCAATATGCTTTATGCTCTAACTCGATAGGTAAATGGCAAGACTTCCCATACACTAGTTTGTAAGGCGTACAACCAATCGGTGTCTTAAAAGCGGTACATAATGCCCATAAAGCGTCATCTAGTTTGTCGGACCATGAGGCACGATTTTCTCTAACTGTTCTTTCCAGAATACGTTTCAAGCCACGATTAGACACCTCCACTTGACCGCTCATTTGAGGGTGATAAGCGGTAGCAAGACGATGGGTGACCCCATACTTAGAAATTACTTTGGCAAATTGATCATTACAAAAATAGGTCCCACGATCGTTTATAATAGCTCTAGGTGTTCTGAATCGGGAGAAAAGAGATTTCAAAAACATAACTACAACTCGAGCATCATTTGTGGGGAGCGCCTTCGCTTCCACCCACTTTGAAAGATAATCAACGGAAACGAGGATGTATTTATTCCCATGTGAAGACGAAAATGGTCCCATAAAATTGATACCCCATACATCGAAGATTTCACAAACTTGAATAGCGTTTTGAGGCATCTCATCTCGTTGTGAAATTTTGCCTTGTCTTTGACACGTATCACAAGATTTGATCATAGTATGGGCATCTCGATATATGGTCGGCCAAAAGAAACCGGCATCAAATACTTTTCGAGCGGTGAGATTGGCACTATGATGGCCCCCGGTGGGTCCTTCATGACAAGCTTTGAGGATATCATTAGCTTCTTGCCCATGCACACACCTTCGAATGATTTGATCCGCACAAATACGAAAAAGATAGGGATCGTCCCAGAAATAATGTTTAACGTCCTTGAAAAACTTCTTCTTTTGTTGAGTAGTCGTCATTCCTTTGATGATAAAATTCTCCGCATGGAAATTTGCAAAGTCCGCAAACCATGGGGTACTTCCACTAGATATTACACCAAGAGTCTCTAAAGGAAAATTTGTCATTTATGTCCTTTGTTTTCTAACACATCCTTATGAGATTCTCCAGTCTAATACTTGATCGGAACACCGTGAAGGGTTCTCACATGGATCCATTATTATCATGGATGGTGATATCAAATTCTTGTAGGAGAAGAACCCACCAGAGCAACCTCGGCTTGGCATCTTGTTTATTCATAAGGTATTTTAAAGCCGAGTGATCCGTATACACTATCTTTTAGATAAGACAAGTATTTGCCGAGAACATTTTTCAAAAGCAATACACAACGGCAAGCATTTCTTTCTCCTCCGTCGAGTGTAATGAATTTGAGCTTCGGGTTCATTGACTTACTAGCATAAGTATATGCTGAAAGGTAGCTTTCATCTTTCCGTTGTCCTAAAACCGCACAATTGGCAAAATCAATTTGCATCACACATAAGTTCGAAAGGTAGGTTTTCCCAAATTCTTGGATAACTAAGATCGAGCTTCGGTAAGTCGTTTTAAGAGTCTTTAAAGCAACATACAATCTTTTAGAAACACGAAACGGTGTTTCCTTCCTCAATAAATGATTCATTGGTCTAGCTATTGAGGAAAGTCTGGATAAAGCTCGATAAAAACCCGCATGACCTAGGAAACTCCTAACACCTTTTACGGTAGTCGGGTGAGGTAACTTAGCGAAAACATCGACTTTAGCACGATCGACCTCAATTCCAGACTTTAAAATTTTATGTCCTAACATAATTCCTTCTCTACACATAAAGTGGCACTTCTCCTAATTAAGAACTAAATTCGTATCTTCATACCTTTTCAGCATCTTTCTAAATTGGAGAGAGGCGACAGAAACAACAACTATCCCCAAAAACCGAGAATCAACCATAAACAACTTCCATAGTCTTTTTCGATCATATCATAATGGAATATGGACGATATATACACCGTTGGAAAGTAACGGAAGCATTACAAAAGCCAAAAGGCATTCGACGTAGCGAAAGTTCCATACGGGCTTGTGAAAGTAGTTATCACTGGTCCTAGGGGATCTAAATTGTTATTTGAAAATACCACCGAAATATCCATCTAGAAAATAATAAAACTCATTCGGGCTAATCTGTTTCTAACATTTGATCCATAAACCACAATGGAAAATGATCTTTTCGAGTCCTACATTTTAATTTCCTATAGTCATAACAAACTCTCACACCCGATAACTAAAACGTGTTGGAATAATCATTTCTCTTCGTTAGCAACAACGTTTATATTCCTCTTTTCTATTGTACACCAATTACTGACTAACCTATGGCGTTCGGAGATTAGGTAAATCATTTCCGGCATTAAAAGTTATTAGGACATCCTTTTTATTACCAGATTCGCGAATTTTTGGGTTAACCCTTCTTTGACATTGAACAATGGGTTTGTATCATCCTCATCAAGATTTTATGGTACAAAAACGAGGGTCAACACCCTTGATATCGTGATTTTCCAGCAATGGCCCTTTATGTGATTTAAGTCACTTTTTAAGAGAGCATCCTTTTCATCATCTTTTTTAACCTTATATGCAATAATCACTGGTAACTTGTCGTTTTCTTCTAAGTAAGCATATTCCAAATGAGATGGTAAATCTTTTAACTCTAATTCCGGAGGCTCTTCAATTGAAGGTTTTGCCTTGATTATTTCTCCTTGCTTTAGGTCCATCGGAGGGAGTTGAAACGGGTCATTAATTAATAATTTTTCAATTAAGCAAATATTTCCCTCCGGATCGCAATCGGCGTGATCAATTTCCGATGAAATCGAATCATCCTTGAGATAAGCTTCGATCTCTTCTAAAATGAATTCGGAAGTAAGAGGCTTAGACGTCGGGGTGGGATTGCCACCCGAAGATTTAGAAAACCCTAGAAATTCTGGAGCACACTTATCACAAACTTCATCAATGATGTCAATTCGGTTAATTGACACATCATTTGTAGAGAATAAACCAGTATTTGATCTGAATAAAAGTGATGCTAACGTTATCAACCCGAAGGGTTAATTTCATCCTCCAAAAACATCAAATTAAAGCTCGACCGGTTTTTCTAAAGAAGGATCTCCCAAGTATGAGAGGTACTCGAGGATCGGCTTCAAAATCAACAACAACAAAGTCGGTAGGAAAGTAGAACTTTCCCACTTTGACATAAACGTCTTCGGCGAGTCCTTTAGGATGAGTTTAGGACCGATCCGCTTCAACATCAAGAGTCGTCCGAGTGGGAGTAAAGTTTAGGGTAAGAGATAACTTTTACCAAATGGAAAGGGGCAAAAGTATTTATGCTCAGCCGCCAAGAACGGGGCCATAGCCGTGACATACATTCTATTCCTCTGGAAAATTACATGGTCTAAGAAACTTGCCGGATCCTCCAAGAATATTCGGGAAGCTTTTTGAGGAGCATCGCCGAGCAATTCTCGTTCAACGGTATCTTAGCTAATTCAAGCAACTTTTCCTTATTCATGAGCAAATTCCTAATCGTAGGAGCAAATCTTGGCATAAAAAACAAAGCGTCTGCAAAGCTAATGTCAAAGCGTAAATCTTGGAACATTTGAAAAATCTTCTCTTTTTGATAAGAAGCTTTTTCACGGAACTTTTGATCATTACGTCGTGAAGGATATGGAATATTCGGCTTAGGTAAAGTCTTCGGAACATCGGGTTCCGGAATCGGAATGGGGTTAACCGGAGGTGGGATGTGAGCGGTACTTCCTTGGAAATTTGTTTGCTCTTTATCCGTTGTCTCCTCGATTTCTCGTTCCACTACCTTTTTAGGAGAAGGATTAGTAGGAATCGAGGGTCCCTCGTAAGCAACACCACTTCGAGTAGTGATTGCTTTCATCTCACACTTCGGGTTTGGAATGGTATTACTCGGAAGAGTACCTGAAGTTGAGGCTTGGTTTTGAAAGAATCCACTTAACATATTTTGCAAGTTAGTTTGAAAAACATTTTGTTGATTCATCAAGACGGCTTGTTGAGTCTTCATCGTGTTTTGAATTTCATTCTTAACTTCTCCTTTCAACGAGTTGATTTGATTTTGCATGTTTCTCATTATTTGATCATTAGTCCTCTTGTAACTTGAAAAATCATTTGAAAACTCTTGTTGAACTTGATTATTAGGAACTTGAAACGGTTGGTTTTGAAATCCTTGATTTTGAAAATTTGGAGCATGATTGTTTTGAGCTTGAAAACCTTGATTTCCATGAAAATTATTTCCCCGATTAAAATTATTCCCTTGACCTTGATTTTGATAATTCCTATTTTGACCATTGTTTTGCACCGGAGCAAAACCTGGTGGTGCCATTTGATTACTAACACGGTTTTGAGGGTTAACTTGATTGTAAGAACCCGTTGCCGCACAAACACTAGCTTGATTGTTATCGGTATTAGGACAATTGTACCAAGCATGAGGCCCACTACAAGTAACACAATTTTTCTCAACCGCTTTAACTAGACGGTGAGTGACACATTTTTAGAAACAATCGAATTCTCAACATAAGGTCGAAATTGGTCCCGCAAGCTTATCACTTCTCTCATCCATTTTACTAAACACCTTTCCCTAGAGTCGTATTCATCCTAGAAACATTCCGATTTATGACGTGAATAACGCACTTTGATTTGTTTTCAATATGTTTAAAGCCACTCTATCGTCTTACTCACAAGTATCCACCCGCCCGCGGCATTTAAAGGAGTCTGATCGTTCTCGTTTACAAACGATATAAAAGTATCAACTTGAGTTAACTCCGGAAAATCCGTGGTAGGACAAGCTCTACATAATATTCCTTAAAACGTTATCCCATACTTCACTAAAAGTTTCCTCTAATTTTTGTGTAAAACGTGAAATTTCATTCTTGTAAGTGAGTGGTTTTCGAAGGAGGAAAAATTAGATATCACAAATTTGTAACGCGATCCTCCAAGTCAAAATAGAATAAGTGTTTCTTGATCTCGTACCACAATCTTGCGTTCCCCTCAAGTGAGTATGAAAACATCATAAGCTAATAACATCTTCGAACAACTCTAAAGTCTTTAAAGTCGATGTAATCCTTTTGAAATTATTAATATGAGCATGGGGGATTTTCGCCTCACATAATCCTGAAACGGGTAGCTTGAAAAGTTGTAACAGAATTGTCCTTAATCTCAAAATGATTCCGCATAATTTTCCGGTAAAACGATAGCTTCTGGCTTCTCCTACCCTTACCGTGGGGTGTACGGAGTAGCTCTTCCATTGTAACGTTTCGCCATTGGTGCAAAAACTTCCAACATAGTACGGTAAGCTCTGGGTTCGACTATGTTGGAGCACGTCCTCTATTTCGACGTCTTAGAATGGTTACGTTCGAATTATTTAGAAAATTGGAATTTCTAGTGTGCATGCACTAAACAAACAAATGAAATAATAAAATAAATAAGAAAAGGAAATATTTTTGTTTACCGAATAATCAACAAACTTAGGGTAACTCCCATAAGTAAAAATAAATTTTACAAATAGGTGCGCCTTTTCCGTAAAGTGACACAAACGGTAAGCTTTAGGAATCTATAAGATCGGGAACCATATTGATGGAAAAAACTACAGTTGAAAGAATTAATTGTTGTGTTCTTTTACCAACTTTTGTAATTTTTTTTTATATTCATGAATTCACAAGAAAAATCAAAAAATCCGGAAGAGCAAATATTTTTTATTTATTTAACTTCTACTTATACTAAAAAGAAAAGAAAAATATTTTTTACTTTTTATATTTTTAATTTTTTTGTATTTTTGGTTTTCTCAAAAGCATAACTTTCGAAGACGAAAGGTTCTTCAAACCACGATCGACAAACGCAAACGAAGGAATCTTAATCACAAATCTCCGACAGCGGTGCCAAAAACATGATACGTACAGTTTTAATACGTAATAATATCCATAGTATAAAAAATTCCAAAACTACACTTGAGGACAAATGAGAAGTAAAAACTTACAAAAAATACCAACTCGTTTAAAACCAACCGTAAGATTATTATCGTTCGTTTTCCCCAAGAAATTATGAAAATTGAACCTCGTTTGTTTATTTGGAGAATGAGTTGAATTGGTTCGAAGATGATTTGTTTTCTTAAATCTTAATAGTGAGCAAATAAAAGCACAATTAAACCTAACTACGAGAAAAACGATAACGAGAAATAGAGTAAACACGACAAATAAGCTAGAACACTGAAATTAAAACCCTAAATACTTTTCTAAACTTTTTTCTAATCCTAAAATACTAGGGAAAGTAAAAAACGCTAAGGAAATTCTAAAAACGAAGAACACTTAAAAGCTTAAAAAACGAAGAAAACGAGAACGGAACGAAATCCCGTCATTTAAAAAGGTGAAATTCAAAATAATAACCTTACGAAAGTAAATTTCAAACCTAAGCCTAGAATATGATAAAAGAAAATTTTACAAAAAAAAATTATTTTTTTGATTATTTTTCTATTTTTTATGATTTTTTAAATTTTTTAACAAAAATAAATAATTAAAAATACTAAACGTTGAGTTAAAAATCTAAGAAAAATCTAAAAAATAGCATTAAGAATAAACATAAAGCAAGGAAAAAATGTATCTAAACAATAAAAATGCAAAACAAAAATAAGCCGGTCCAAAGAGCTATTATAACACGCGAAGTGCATTTCTCTATAACAAAACTTAAAAAGAGGTAAAATAATAAACCTAGCACCTTAGGACTAAAAGTCCCAATGGCGCAGTGGGATTTATTGAGGGTATGTTTGTGGCGGAGGCGTTAAAAAGGATGAGGAGGGTTAGATGTCTATGAGTTGCAGAGCCCTGCTCACCCACTATTTCCCCCTCTTCCCTTGTTTAATTTTTTTGCAAAAACTATTAAAAAGCAAAGTTGTTTGAAAGCTACTGAAAATAAGCAACTTTCTACTCTAAAGAAACTATTTAATGAAAATCACTGAATAAAATTATAGGCTTAAAGCTGAGCGGTTGAAAACATTGCAACAAATTAGTTATTTTAGACATAAACTAATGGTAACAAGAGAAACGCAAAAAAAAGAATAGAGCATAACCTAGGAATTAATGAAATGGTGACTACCAGTACATATTACCAGCTACCCTAATAAGCACGTGCATAACGCACTAATAATGACGCAAAAGTATTAAGGCCATAAGCTGAAAAGTCAAATAAGACATAAGTCATAAACTGAAGTACCAAATATTCCTAAGAGGCAACTTTTGAGACCATGTAGTCTATATTGATCTTTACCACTAGAAAATCTATCCATCACACAAATTAAAAAATGCTTTTTGAAAATTAGGTTATTTGTAATATCAAATCACTAAGAAAATGCCAAATGAAAAAAGGTGATGCAGACAAAAACTAATTTTTTTAAATATGAAGTTTTAATGAAAAAGACAAAAGCTAAGTTTAAGGCCAAAAACATGATTATACAAATAAGTCTTTTTCACTACAAAATAGAACTAGAACAAGATGAACAATGACCTAAAATCTACTTAAAAAACTAATTTCGAAAACTTAACAACTAATATTACCCATTGAGATACTAAGACTAGAAATTCGTCTATTAGACTATTTAACTAATGTTAGGCATTTGACACCTAAGAGTCAAACATAAAAACTAAATGCACGACCTAAAAAACTAACTTACTATACTATGAAGACACCGAGGGGAAATAGCTATATACAAAAAAAATTCCATACTAAACAATCAAGGCTCAAATGCTTAAAGATCTGAGTTATGTACACTCAATCCTACTAATAAACTAAACAAATATACTCAATACTTTGATATAACCAAACTAAATCCTCAAATCCTGATCTTTATAAACCTAGGAATGAGATTTAAAAAACAGTTTAAAGAATTGTAGAACACTTGACAGCACTAACTAATGTCAGTGCTGTCTTATGCCAAACACCCCTTTAAAAGGTTTAAACCCATCTTTTAGCTATTAATTTTAGTATTTAAGGCACAAAGTTCAAAATACCCATAGTTTAACAAGCTTTTTAACAGTCTAAATAAGCAGATATTATAAAGCAAACCTACATAACAGGACAAATAAGGCTAACAAGCTAATCTTAATCTTTTTGGAATTTCCTGACAGATTTGAAACAATAACTAGAAAAACGAAATTTAGAAACTATAACGCGGCAAAAAACCAATAGACATAAAATAATACAAAACTATATAAAACCTCCCAACCATAAGCTAGATAGAAATAGAAAAGAAGAGGAAGAGCAAGTAGCAAACGCCGATTAAAAAAAAGCTATGTATGTCAGCAAACAACAATCGCAAAAGATATTAACGAAAACAAAGAACTAAGAGGAGAACTGTAAATGAACGGAGTACCTCCACCAACCTCGTAAAGAGCTAAACAAGCCCCCGGTGAGCAATCCACGCCCCAGCCACGCCCTCAACAACAGACCACCAAAGCAACCCGAACACAACGCCAACCACCTACCCGCGGGCGCCGACCCCACCCAACAAACCCCGCCCCCACCTCGCCCCCGTCTCAACACACCAGTCTCTAACACCGCTCAACCCCCACCACTCCACATTCGCTAGAACCCCTGCTCATATTCCAACCTACACTCGCTCCGCCCCTACCACACCACATCACAACCAACCAACCCACACCGTCCAATCGGGTCTCGCACCCCTCTGAACTCCTTCAGCCACATCACCCACCTACCCACACCATCACCACTACACCACCACCACCACACGCCCAACCACCAAGCAAGCCACCCCCCAGCCCTCTTTCCTCACCTACCCCCCCCATATCGGCGGGCAATCCCCCCCCGCCAAAACCCTAGTAAGACAACTCAGCGCCGTCCCACCAAATCCCATGGTAGTATATAACCCACCAATAATAGTAGTGCATTTAGAAGCTTAAGAAAAACTTTTGCAAAATGTGAAGCCTACTAACGAGTATATAATCAATAACATTTGATTCAATAAGAGAAAAAACACGAGAAATACACAATTGATTAAAGAAAACTAAACATAAAATTAAATAAAAGAGCTGTAAGAACAAACAAACATACAAGAAGGAATTAACATAAGCTGTAACACTGAATAAGAAATTAAACTAAGTCTACATTTTAAAAGCTAAAACCCTAAAATCTACTAAAAACTAGATAAAACACACCCATTGTGAGTGAGAAAGGTGAGCTCTATTATAGGAGATTGGGAAGTTTCTAGGTCAATCATACGCACCATCATAGCATTCATCCATCATATGGCCTCTTAATTCCTTGTAAAGATTGGATCTCAAATCGTGACCCTTGGATGAGATTAGAGCACCGGATTGGCCACGCTGGCAATCCCATAGTCTTGTAGCTCTGTGCTTTTATTACACTGAATATCAGTGTAATTTTCCAATTATTGTGTTTTGATAGGAGTCCACACGTGTCATTCCATTTGTGGTACATCCTTAACCAATGAGAGCTCGAAGTACGTATTTGTTGGATGACTTGGCACTTGAGAACTTGGTTTCTTCTGGCCACATAGCCCCCCCCCCTTAATTGAGAGAGCGTGGGTTTTTACCCATGAATTTACACAGGGTTGAAAGGACGAAGGGATAATAGTACCAATGAATTTTCCCACGCCCTATTTTATATTTCTTTTATAACAAATTGGTTTGCCCAGGGAGTAAGGAGGTGTTGACCTTGGGCTTCTCGGGTAAAGGGAAATGGGCCACAGGTTTAGTAATGGGCTCGGGCAAAAAGGTTTTAAAGTGATTTGGGTTATAAAAAGTTTAAAAACAACGTTGTATTCTTAATTAACCAAAGGACGTAACGGTGTTTAGGGTTTTTTTAGGAGACTTTTTATGTGAATTATGTATTAAACATATAAGGCTCAATTTTAGGGATTTAAAGGAGTTTTTGTCGTTTTGGTGTATGACTAAGAGATTGACCAAGGTTGAGTTAGTTTAACCTTTTGCTAGAAACAATCTTTCTGGCTCTTGTGTCTCGACTAGAAAATCTATAAAAAGAAAACTAAAAACTAAATCAAAAAAACTAATTATCCAAACAAAGTAAAACCTATACCTAAATCACATACTAATATCCGTTTCCCCGTGATTCGTGTTTGTCCAGTTTTGACCATTTTCTTTTGATTTTTGCAATATCCGTACCTACACATTCACAAACAACAAAATACACAAATACAAGCATATTTTTGCACATTTTGATCATTTAGGGCATTTTTGGTATAAAAAGGATATGTGATTTCCTCAACATATTAAGATCCCTCTTAAGATATTTCAAATTGATTTAAAATTACGCTTTAGGGGGGCCTATAATATTCTTCAAACTACCTTACTTGTGCTTGCTTAACTGAGAAATATTAAATATACTGCGGGTTCGTGTAAATTTGTTCTATAGGACCTTAGAAGAAATACTGTACACAGATCATCACAATGTGACAAAGTAAGAGATTAGGAGAAGCATCTAAGGAGTAGTACAAGATTAAGTAAATACATCATTTATCTAAAGTTATCACCAATAGATTGGGATGTAATATAGTTTAGATCTCGTTAAGCAAAACCCACCTCTCAAGACCATGATATTTACATGCTTTCATAAAAATATAAAAATAAAAAAAGAATATTCTCTCAACCCTATAGACCTCTGTTAGATCTTGATCGAGTCCTCCCGAACCCATTCCCCCTATAGAAACTGATAACAACCCTCGATCATATTGCCTATACTACACTACAACGATTAGGTACACTACATAGGGAAGTTTACTAGGGAGTTGTAAAAATTCTTGTAGAAGTCCTTTACGATGACCGCATCAAGTTTTTGGCGCCCCTGCGTGGGGAATAGTTAGGTTTTTACCATAGTTTAGCTTAGTTCTACTTGCTTAAATCCTTTCAAGTAAGATTTTTAATTCTGCATATTATCTTTCTCATAGTCTATCTTTTCTTTGTGTTATTTGTTACGTAACCCCTTCTCGTCAACCACCATCGGAGACGAGAATCCTATCTGCACTCTTGAAGACTACTCCAAACCCAGCCACGAGGGTTAAAGGGATACCATTGAGCTCCCCGTAGGGAACAACGTGGTACCTCTTCGATCCAACACCATCCGGTTGGTGCAAAACAGATGCTCATTCCACGGACTTAGGTTTGAGGATCCAAACCAACACCTCAAGGATTTCTTAAAACTTATGGACTCACTTGACCTTGATGGTGAAAATAGGGAAAGAACGCGCCTGCATTTATTTTAATTTTGTCTTCGCGATCAAGCTAGCAATTGGCTTGAACGTCTTCATATAGGATCTATCACCACATGGGAGGATCTTACTACTCGTTTCCTTGCTTAATTCTTTCCACCAGGAAGGACCGCAAAACTCAATAATGATATCCTGATGTTCCAACAACATCATAGAGAATCTCTCTTAGAAGCATGGACTTGTTTTAAGGACTTACTACAAAAAGTCCCTCATCATGGCATCGACCTTTGGCTCCAAGTCCAAATTTTTTATGACCATGTCAATCCTGTCACAAGACAAACCATTGACCAATCGGCCGGTGGTAAGCTTCGTGACCTAAACGCCAAAGAATCATGGGCATTATTAAAGGACCTCTCCTTGTATGACCCAAGGGATTTCACTAAGCCGGTCAAGGCAATCGCTTTACCTTAAGATGTCCCGAGTACATCCGATCACCGTCTAATCAAACTTGAAAATCAAGTCCAACACTTGATGGAAGCTCATCTTGCTCCGACACAACTTACTCAAGTGAACAAAATCACTACCTCATGTGAAATCTGCAGTGGTCCCCATGACACTCAGTATTGCATGGAAAATCCTGAACAAGCCTTTGTTGAATAGACATCCTCGCGTACCAATGAAGCGGGAAGTAAGTGGTATACTTTCAAGCCCGAGCAAAACAATATTGGTGACACCTATAATCCATCATGGAGAAGTCATCCAAACCTTAGGTGGAGACAACCTCAAAACTCTCAAAATAATTTTTCAAACCTACCTAACCGATTCTAACCCAACGGTTCAATACTGAACCGTTCCTTCAACAACCGTCCTAAAAGCTTTAACAATCAATCAAATCTATAAGGATGAGTATCCAACTTCATGACATCTTACGACGCTAGACTCTCCAAGTTTAAAGCCGATTTCAAACAACAACAAAGTAAGATGACCAACAAAATTGACATAGTGTTGAAGACCATCACCGATCTAATAGAGGGAGCACTACCTACCGATACGGTCAAGAACCCAAAACTGAGTGCTTATCTAGTTTTGTCTGCTCGTTCTTACCCAACTAAAGACCCACAATGCTCAACTCAAATCCACTGTTCGATCAACGCTATCACAATCCGTCCTAAGCAACAAAGCGCCTCTTATGATGATAGAGAAAAAGAGAATGAGGAAGAAGAGAAGGACAACCTGTAAAATATCCATGTCAACCCTCCTACACCGCTCGATCCATCCATTTCATTCATCACCAAAAAAGTCCTCAAACTCAATTCATTCTTTGTATCAATCAGGCTGGTTCCTCAATCATCTAACACCGAGGTCATTTGCACAAAGGGGGACGATGGAGAAGTTATGTTTATTGAGATAATTTGAAAGAATGATGACTCTCGCGAAGAAGGACCTAAAGAGGAAGGGAGTACAACAATCGAAGGGGTAGGAGTTGAATATTTTGACATGTTCCCAACTAGGAGTGAATTAGCATATCACAAATACCTTATGTGTGGCCTAATCCCTTCTATATTCCTATGGAACCCCATCATCACGGAAGGATGCCCATCAAACCTGAAAATACCACGCAACATTAGACGCGTGCATGTTGAAAAATCCTACATTGATCTCAGATCTCCTTTGAATGTCATGACCCGAATGATGTATAATTAGATCATGAGAAGCAAACTCGACCCTAGGGAAGATGCGAATAGAGGAGTTAGCAATTTCATAGGAAGGATTAAAGGGATGCATGTTTTCATAGGAAACTTCACCTATGTGATAGACTTCATGATTGTCGAGGATATTAGTTCATTCATAGACCCTAGGTTGTCGCAAGTAGTGCTAGGGAGGCCTTTTGTTGAAATGTCCAACATGACTCATGACTCACCCGAATGAGTAGTTAGGTTCACCAACGGAAATGATAAGGTTGCCTATTAGATGCCTCATAAGATAGAACAGTACAACTCATTGTCAAACCTAAAAAAGAGCACACAAAATCGGTCTACCTTGGAAACGAGGAGGATAAGATAAGAGGAGTTGAGTACGTGATGAGCAAGATATTAGGATTTTACAAAGAATGCCTAGAGTTTGGACCCGAATACCTAACTAGAATAGATGATGAAGGAGAAGTCACGTAAAGACGTGTGACTTCGAGTCTAGCTACAAGACTCATAAATAAAAAAAAACCCTTTTTGGGAGGCAACCTAATATTTACTTTTCTCGCAATTAGGAGTGTCTTATGTGTTTTAATTCTTTATTGTTATTATCTTTGAATTATTTTGTAATCATGCTTTGTTTATTTGTAACTCCATCTTATTTGCAATCAAAGGTATTTTGCAACAAAATAAGTATAGGGTAATTATCCAGTTTTTAGAACCAAATTCAAACATTTGAAATAAATTGTTTAGATTAATTTGCATCAGTT
>BQNB010060178.1:22290-37030 GCA_026074375.1 Tanacetum coccineum
ACTTATTCTGAATTTAGCTTTACTATAGACTATGTTGTGGATTGCACCATACATGCTTATTTACTTTAAGAACATCATCAAATAAGCATATTTAACTTGGAATTATTATGAACTTAAAATTCTTGAAATTGGTTCCTCTAAAAGACATCGTTAAATAAGCAGCTTTAACAACTAAGGAAAACACCCCTAAAGTGGCCCTAATATAACTATTACATTGATTAAAGTGGTTTGCTTTAGGGTAGTTTGACTAAAAAATTGAGAAATACCCTGTTGTGTTTTTGTTATATTTACAAACTTACACAAAAGTATCATCATCTCACTTTTGTACCTTTTTTGTTGGAATAACATTTGTATATTAGTCGACTAACTACTTTTGTCTGATAAATACAAGTCCCTGGCCAGATTTTTCAATGAGCGGAACCCAAGTTCGGTTTGCGAAAAACATGTCAGGTGTATCCGTTGCGTTTGCATTACTTTCAGTTGGTTTTGTGATCCATTGTCAATTGTATTTATTGGTTTGTATATTTGCACAGTATGACACAAACTATGGATGGAATTTGCTGGTAAGTTATACCTGGCCAACCACCAATCACGGTCACTGAACTTACCAATCCAACATCACCAACCATAATCGCAAATGAAGTTGAATGTGTTGCATAATAATCTACCCCTTCGACTGAACAACAAGGCGTATCTTCAGGAAAAGAAGACCCATAAAAGAAACAGCCAAAATTTTGGTGCGCAGGGCATTGTTTGAAAATGATGAATGGTCTTCATAGTTGTTGGTTCAAAGAACCGTCTGGAGACAAACGGAAAAAAGATATTGTTGCTGTAAGTTGTGTTCTTCATCAGGGTAAAGTATTTGTTTACGTTGTTCGTTAAGAGATATTCGAGTTTTATAATCTTTCAAAAATAGAGTCAAAAATGGTAGTTTTGCTTACAAACGCTATTGCATGTTTACCTACTGATTCAATATTTTCTCTCCATTATTTATTTATGTCCTATACTCTGCTATAATACACTGTATTTAAAGAGTTGGTATCTGAAACAGGAAAGCCACCATAAGGCATTTAGAAAGAGAAAAAAAACTCGAAGAACCTACGTTCGCGAAGCAGCCAGATTCCTAGCATAAACATCAGAGTTGGATAAAGCTTGTAAAGAACTTGGTATCGTATTATGTGAAACATAGCGAAGGTAAACGTGTGTCTCCCACGGTCCTCATTTACTCATTCGTATGAAACTTTTTGCAACGTCATACGAGAACTATAGATATTATTATATAATTTACGGAAGATGGACTTTCAGTTATAATATTCTAATTTTTGTTAATATTGAATTGCTGTGAAGAGATTCGTTGTACAGTAGAAACTCGCAACTAACTAACAACCTTGCAATTTACTAATGGCTGTTCGGAGCCTTAGCCTCGCCGCAACGCGCGGGCAATCTATCGACTTGTATATATACATTTAGCATGTCAAATGCTGCTAAAAGCATGTGGGCTTCACATTAGGCTATTTTTTCCATTCTGTTGGCCCAAAATTCTCTTGCCCAATTGTGTACACAAACCCCATAAAGAAGCTAAGCAAATATTAAGCAAAACATGGTGGTACGAATTTTTTTAGCTATTAAGATATATACTAAAAGTCGTTACAAATACGACATCACTTTGCGTCGTGTTGGTCTTGGGCTCATGTGAGCCTGTTCTGTTTGGTCCATTATGTGGTCTTTTTTCTTTTCCTTTTTTTCCTTTTTTCCATTAAACCCAACCTGTGCCGTTTCTTCTATTATCATTCTTCCAGAGGTTTCTAACACACGTTATTACTGCCGCCAATAAGAACAAACACCACACTTACATGCCGTCAAATCAAATATGAAGAGTTAGGGTTTAACTTTTGGGGTTGTTGATCAACACATAAGAGTTAGGGTTTCAATTTTGGAGGTTTTATGGTGCCAGAAGATTATCTTTGTTTATGGTCGATTCATGTTCAACTGCATTTTATTGGGGTGTGTATATGCTTACTTTATATGTTTGTGTTTTCTTATGGTTTTTGGATTGCTTATTCTGTTATGATTGTGTATATGCTTATTTTGTATGTTGTGTATCAATTGTGTATAAGATGTCCTCATAAGCTGTATATATGTTGTGGTTGTTATAGCATGATGTGCAAGTAGTTAATTTATGCCTTCATTACAAATGCCCTTTAGGTACTATCATTAAGAGACTTCAAATTGTTATAGTTGGTCATATGACACATAGATGACAATACTAGGATTGTGGGAAGATACACAATCCATCATACTAAAATACCTCTTTGACTTTTATATCGCAAAGTCATAAGGCTAATGACCACATATGATGCATTATCTTAAAGAGATGGAACATAAAAGTATGGTGGCTGAGTAAAAATTTATGGTTTTGTTTTGAGGAATTACAAAGACCTAAAAGCAAGGGACGATTTACTTGATGCACATTTGAAACCGAGAATATCAGATTTTGAGGTGGCCAGAGGCTTGCATTGGAGCAGAATTCGAGCTTGTATTGGAGTAGAATTCAAGCTCGGAAAGAAGCTGAGCGAAAAGATGAGGTACGTTTCAAGTCACTTTTGTTCATTTAATAGAAACTAGCGACTTAACTGATACATTCTCATGTTTTTAGGCTTGGCACATGGTCTGTAAAAACGTCACAGAACCTCCAATAGGACTATTTGGACTACTTCAATATTTCTGTGACAACTCACATTTTTCAGGTCGTTACACGGCAATATACTCAAAACTATTTACTTTGAACATTTACATGTTTACTTTTACGCGTGCCGTTAAGTTAAATCGCGTAACACGAAAAACAACTTTAAACGTAAACCGGCAATAAACAAAGATAGGTTTATGTCAACTATATATTATATGACGTTTACAAGTATAATTTATAAGTCAACATATTTTATTTTGCAAGTTTTACGTAAACGCTTAAACTTTATGGTTTAGTGCATGCTCATGCATGCATGCATTATGCATTACCACCTTAATATATACATACATACACACCCATAATAAATAAATATACTCAAAATTTGAATGTTCTCTCTTATTGCTTGCACTTTGTCGCCCCCTCCTATATGTAGAAAATGAGACGTTTTGGAACAAAGGCATTACCATTAAAGGGTATACCTTTCACTTAAGCTAACATGTGACTTGGTTAACATCAAATTACCCATACCTAACACCTTTGAAGCCCTTATGACCGGCCAAAGGTTAAGCTCACATCAAAGATAGTATTTTTTTTACTATGCATTCCCAAAGGTGCTTTAGGACTTACCAAAGTTGGTTTTCAAAAGTGCAAGTAACAAGTTCATTTCTTACATACTTTCACTTAACAAAAAAAAACATATCTCTCTTCTCTCTAGCTCAAAACATATGGCCAAACATAAGGAAGCAAGAAGATTTGGGTTTTTGATAATCACAAGTACTTTGCAAAGAGTTTTAAGGGTTTAGGTTATAATCAAACAAGTATTTGGGGTTTGATTGTGTGTAAAATTTTCTAATCTCATCTTCTCATCCAACTAAGGTGCACATTTTATACATATGTTCATTTCATATATTTTGTTCATATCATTACATTCAAGAAATATATCACCAATAGTTTGTGTTAAATGATTTTCTATAAGAAAACTAACAAAACTTTCTAAATATAATCTTGTGAAAAGGTTATAAAATAGGTAATTGAAATATGGAACTACACATATTACACTTGTTATAGCACTTTTTAAATTACTTGTTGAAATATTAGTATTGTTGTTAAAATGAATGTTTATAAAATTAAACTAGTTAACTTCTATGTTTATGTTTATGTTCATGTTCTTGATATTATCCTTGTTCTTAATAAATTGGTGGAAGGGACTAGGTCAGTATAGAGTTAATGTTGTGATGGTAATTGATGAAAATTGATAGAAGAGATTAGGCTAGTATGGAGTTGCAATTTGTGGGTGAAAAATAATGGTAGAATAGAAATAAAATGCTTGCTGTCCAGATTTTCTCTTGGTATTTTCGTACTAGAAAAATTCACTTTGGATGTTCGAGACCTTAAAAATATGATAGTATACTTTTATACGAACGCATGGATATAAAAACCGTTAAAATCGGACTTAAGACGAATGAGTTATGGCCAAATGAAGTTTAGTAATTTTTCCGCAAAACTATTTTTACAACATTTTGTCCAGTTTCTATTTTGGTGTTTTTGACCCGTTTCGGGTCCGAGTCGGGTGAAACTCATAAGAGAAAACTAGTAGAACATGATTTTTCCTTGAAACCTCGCTTTTGGCCATCCCGTGAATCCTTATAATGAAGGAGATACGCCCTTTCAAAGTCGGACTATTATGCATGAATTTTTACTTATAAAGTGGGTTGTTTGAAACTTAAATTGGCGTTTTCGGGCGTTTTAGAGTCCGAATGAGCTATAAAATCCTTAACAAATATTGTAATATTATTTATGTATTTTCTATACGCGTCGGAAACTTTCAAAAATAATATTAAGTAAGCGAAATAGGACTTATTAAAGTTGGTTACCTAAAAAAATGGTAAAGTATATAAGGATGGATAAAAATGGCGAATTTGACGTAAATGTTATTTTGACTTATAAAACTAAAACGCAAACTATTAGGTGGTGATATAAAGTTATAAAAATATATTTGCATCACTTTATTTCATTTGCGTAATCCTAAGTCGACCCATTATTTATTAAGTTGCTTTCGAGACTTGTTTTGACGTTCTACTACTTGATTTATTCACAAATCAATACTTTTACTTAAGGTGAGTTTATAGCCCCATTTTAACTTGTTTATCATTATTTTACAAATCTCGGGGTGAGACACATTGCTTGTTTAACATTTGGACGCAAGTACCTTTTTAAATAATTTCGGAATAGCCTAAGTAGCAATAACTCACTATGCCCAAATTATCATAAACAGTTAATTATTTTGTGTAAGCGTGAGTGTTATAAATAAATCTATTTGGGATTGACATCTTCGTTCGGGTAAGTAGCGCTTACTAGTTTTAGAGGACCGAACTAACATACGTATACCATGTCGGACTTAGGGTGTTGCGTGTTGAACACCTACATAGGTACTTTATTTTGCATTAATTTGCATACATACTTTGTTGTAGCTTCGGTGTCATGAGCTTAGTGCAATCATAATTACTTTTTGTGATATTGTATGTGTTACAATGGTCACACACTTTGAAATCTTGCGGTCCAACCTTACTTACTTAAACCTATGAACTCACTAACTTTATGTTGACATTTTTAAGTATGTATTTCTCAAGTGCTTAACTTGCTATGGTGTATTTGATGTGCATAGAGTCCTCATCCTTCAAGATTCTTTTCATGGGTTTTCGCTTGCATTAAATTATTTCCTCGTTGTATTAAACTATGATTTTCCTTTCGTTGCAAACTTATGGGACCATTGTTAAAACTTATATATTTAAATCGTATCAACGAGGTTACCTAATAAGATGTCATTTTATACACTATTTCAGGGTCATTTAACCCCCTAAATCATGCAAATATGCCCAGATTATGTGCTTAATCGTTTGTTTTTTGGTTTTTAGCACTTGGGTGATATTTAGAGGAAATACACATGACTTAGGCTCATTTGAAGAAGAAATGGACAAGACTACGACTCTACACCATTTATCTTGAAGAATTGTGCATACAGAGCGTGGAGACGGCGTCACAGGCTTCAAGCGATGGTGTCAGGATTTTTATGGTGACGGCGTCAGGACGTAGCCGACTTAAACTGTCTCTAGAAGATTCTACTTGGCGACGGCGTCACGACTACAACACGACGCCGTCGTGACGCTTTTCTTATATATACAAATCCGATTTTAGGGTTTTTAGTGTGTAAGTTTGTATAACTTTTGGGAGACGAACCCTAATCATTATAGCAGCCTTTAGGGCCTCAAAACCCTATTGTAACTGACCTTAATCTATGGTTTAATCAAGTAATATTGTTTATCTTTAATCATTCAATATGTCTATGTGTTGTTTGATTGATTTATGTTCTTGCTTTCTTTATAACATGCTAGGCTAAACCCTCCTTTGTATTTACTTATGATTGTATGAAACTTAGATTGTAGATCCTTTTAATGTTGCTTCTTGTGATGGATGTGCGCGTTAGGCTTTAAAAAACCAGCCATAAGATATTAAATTGGGATAGACGTCTAGGGAAATGCGAGTGTGTAGAAAGGATACCATCGGTAACAGTCTTCATACTACCTTACCCTTAATATGGTTGATCCCTCTTAAGATATTTCAATTGCATTTAATATACTCTTAGGGGCCTTGTAATAGTCTTCATACTACCTTACTTGTGCGTTGCCTTAACGGAATATTAAATAGATGACGGGTTCGTGTAATTCGTTCATGACTTAGGAAATACTTACACAGATCATCACAAGTGTGACAAAGTAATGAGATTAGGAGAAGCAATCTAAGGAGTAGTACATGATTAATTAAATACATCTTTTTATCATAAAGTTGTCACCAGTAGATTGGATTATATATAGTTTAATTAGTTAAGCAAACCAACCTCTCAAACCATGATATTTACTTGCTTTCATAAATATATAAAAATACAAAAAGAATATTCTCTCTACCCCGTAGACCTCTGTTAGATCTTGATCGAGCCTTCCCAACCCATCCCCCTAGAGAACGATAACAACCCCTGAGTCTTGCCTATACTACACTACAACGATTAGGTACACTGCCTAGGGAGTTGTAAAACTTCGTGTTGAAGTCTTTACGACAACCACACACATCAAGTTTTTGGCGCCGTTGCATGGGGAATTGTTAGGTTTCGACCATTGTTTAACTTAGGTCTACTCGCTTGATTCCTATCAAGTGAGATTTTATATTTTTAGTATATTAGCTTTCTTGTAGTCTATCTTTTCTTTGTGTTATTTGTTTCGTAATCCATTTTTGTTGACCTCCATGGGAGACAAAAATCCTATACCTACTCTTGGAGATTACTCTAGACCTAGCCACGAGGGCTATATGAACACCATTGAGCTCCCCAAAGGGAACAATGTAGTGCCTCAATGATCCGACACCATCCGGTTGGTGCAAAACAGATGCTCATTCCACGGACTTCGGTCCGTGGATCCAAACCAACCTCTCAAGGATTTCCTAAAACTTGTAGATTCACTCGACCTTGATGTTACAAATAGGGAAAGAACGCGCCTGTGTTTATTTCAATTTTCCCTTCGCGGTCAAGCTGGCAATTGGCTTGAACATCTTCCAGCAGGATCCATCTCCGCATGGGAGGATCTTACTACTTGTTTCCTTGCTCAATTCTTTCTACCGGGAAGGACTGCAAAACTCCGTAATGACATCCTGATGTTCCAACAACATCAAAGAGAGTCTCTCTCTGAAGCATGGACTCGATTTAAAAACTTAGTCCAAAAAGTCCCTCATCATGGCATCGATCTTTGGCTCCAAAGTCCAAATCTTTTATAACCATGTCAATCCCGCCACAAGACGAACCATTGACCAATCGGCTAGTGGTAAGCTTCGTGACAGAAATGCCAAAGAATCCTGGGCATTATTAGAGGATCTTGCTCTCTATGACAATAAAAGTTGGAACGACCCAAGGGACTTCGCTAAGCCGGTCAAGGCTATCTCTTTGCCTCAAGATGTCCTGAGTACATCCGACCGTCGTCTCATCGAGCTTGAAAATCAAGTCCAACGCTTGATGGAAGTTCATCTTGCTCCTAAGCAACCTATTTAAGTGAACAAAATCACTTCTTCATGTGAGATCTACAGCGGTCCCCATGACACTTAGTACTGCATGGAAAATCCCGAGCAAGGTTTTGTCGATTATGCATCCTCGAGTACCGACGAAGCGGGAGGTAAGCAGTTCACTATGAACCAAAGACCAAGATGCTTTAACGAAGCCACCAATGCTTAGAAGGGGAAGCCAAACTTCAACTGGGCACACGCCCAAACATTCACAATCCTATAGAACGGCTCGTTCTCCACCTACTCATCTAGCTACCAAATAAAGCTTGAAAAGGCATTAATTAACTTTGACTCTCATCAAGAGAGGAGACTGTCTAGCCTCAGAACTCAACTTGGACAACAGCAAGACAACCTGATTAGTAAAATTAATCTTTTTTGGAAGGCCGTCTCTGGAAAGCTTGATCACACGCCCATTCATAACACTGCAGGGATCCCCACGGCCTAAATGAATTTTGCATCCACCAACTACCCTATAAAAGAGGATCTTCAAGGCAAGGGAATCAAAAGCCCATCAAAGTTACTCTCCTCGAAATATCTGTCTCAATCATCCTTAGCAGAACAAAATAAAAACCCTTTATCCCCAAAACGTGTTCACTTCGTTAATTCAATCATTATTCTAAACAAGGAAGATGAAGCTAAGAAAGAGGGAAGTGTGAAGTCCAGTGTAACCGAGAACAAGGATCACGAGATGATAGTTGAAAGTGAAGAGGAGTTCGAGGAAGAAACTAAAGAAGAAATCGAAGAAGAAGAGGAAGATAGCCTAAAACATTTCAACACTCTCCCCACTATGAAAGAATTAGGGTATTACGAATGGCTCTTGAAAAATCCTCGACCCCCATGGGTAAAGGCCAAGATTAGGACCAGGAACTTGAATAACGTAAAGTTTTCTTGCAAGATTGGTTACTTTGATAAAAAGCAAGCCTACTTTGATATGGAATCACCGATCAATGTAATGTCCAGGCTTCATTATAATTAGATCATGAGTAATATATTGGAGCCAAGAAGGAAACCTCCAAACCCTAAGAAAAGTCGCAATTTTGTGGGGAGAGTTAGGGGGTTAAAAGTTTTTATTGGAAACTTCACTTATGAATGCGATTTCATGATGCTTGAGGATACTACTAGTGTCATAGATCATGACCTAGGTTCAGTAGTTTTCGGAAAACCGTTCGTGGAAACAACCGGGCTCGTGTACGATATGATGGAAGGAATAGCCGTGTTTGAAAAAGATAAGAAAAGATCGTGTTTAAAATGCCTCACAAAATGGAAATGTTCAAACATATAGATTTCACGGACATAAAAATCGATCACATACCTCCTTTTGTCATAGAAAGTGATGATGATAACAGTGAAAAAACCTACTACTCGGATAGCTTAGATTTAGGACCCGAATACAAGTATGAGGAAAATGTGTGCAGAGCCATTCGAAGCTTGATAACTATGAAGGCCAGAAGAAACAAAAGAGGAGTCACGTAAGGACGTGTGACTTCGAGTCTAGCTACAAGACTCAATAATAAAGAAAAGCGCTTTTTAGGAGGTAACCTAATATTTAATCTTCTCGCATTTAGGAGTGTCGTGTTTTTAATTCTTTTCGTTTATTCTTTTATGTTTGAATCATTTTTTGTAATCATGATTTGCTTTGTTTTTAACTTCGTCTTATTGACAATCAAAGATATTTTGCAATAAAATAAGTGTAGGAGAAATTATCCGGTTTTTAAGAACCAATTTAAACATATTAAATAAATTGTTTATATTAATTCGCGTCAGTTTCGAGTCACATGATTGTATTGACTAATCTCAGGTTTCATGTAGTAATTCATACAAGAAATAACTTATATAATCGTGTACAGGAAATTTTTCAAAGAAAACGAAAAGAAAATTTTCACAGTCGCTGGCGACGGCGTCATGATTTATCCTGAGGTGTCATGAGCCCAGCTACAGGAAAATTTAAAATTTTTTCAAGTATTTTCGAAAAATAATTTGTACAACATTTAAAATTCGTAATTCTTTTATAAACCTGCATAAACCTAGGATTACATCATCACTTTCATCCTATCTTTATTGCTTTCATAGAGTCAACCCTAAAATTTCGTTGTATATATCGTTATCCCGCCAATTTTACGCTTAGTGTAGTTGTCTTTGTCTTTGATTACAAGTTATATTTGATGAGAAGAAGCTTGGAAGTTGTTAGGAAGTTTCGTTAGACGATTCTTGGAGGGCGATTTAACCAGTTATCTCATGTTTCTTCTCTATTATTGAGCAAACCAGGGGAGTACTAGTTTCTTTTACTTGTTTTCTTTTCCCTTTATTCGTTTATACGGGTACTTCTATAGAACATTGGAGACAATGTTCAACTTAAGTGTAGGGGGAAATAAGCCTTAGAAACTATTCCTTCAATTGCCATTTGCTTTGTCCTTAAAATGACAAGTAATATATCGAAACATAGCGTAAAAGGTAATTTTAACCAAAAAATTTTTTATGACACATACAGACGAAAACCGAGTATTAATAGCGTCTTATGGATAGGAATTTATATGACTAGCACAAAAACCCTCAGAATTCCACCCAAAAAATATGAGGTTCGCCTTTAGATCTATAGGAATTCGGGTATCCATTTTTGATATCCAAGATAGTTTATACCTTTAGCTTATTCGAGTTAAGGTTCGAATGCAGTCATATGTGTCTATTCCATCATTACGGATGTGTACGTATGGTATTTGTCGCCTTTTCTGGAACATTGGTATCGGTATCAAATTATATGAGTGTACCGATAGTGTATTAAATTCTAGAACTTGTTTATGTGATGCATCCTGAGACCGCATAGTGAGTATTAGGATTTGCTAGAAAAGAGGCACTAGGATTAACCCGTGTTTAAAACCTGTAATTGTTATTATGGTCACATCGACTATATAACTATCCCACACCCGTTCTTTGCACTCATTTTTAGTGCAAGACTCCCCTAGTACAACCCTCCGAGCCTATCATTTTCACGGTTCTCGTAATTTTCTTGTTAAGCCGGACAATTAATGAAGAGCATTGTTACCCTTGAACCAATTGTTACACCCAAATTGCCTTAGCCTACCTTGTATGTACTCGCTTTTAGTACATTATTGTTTTAACCTAAGTTAATTATTGAGTACACGGTTGCTAAGTCCTTATCCTTGTAAATACAGTTTTGGGACGATTGGGATTCATGGTAGTATTTATTTTACGGAAGAATGAAGAAGAAAAGTTAAGTCAATACCCCCATATGTTTATCAAATAATATCCATGTTATTTTGATCAAACTCAATTCGGGTCATTAGTTAGCTTGTAATTATAAAGTATGTAAAAGTTCAAGTGTAGGGGTGTATGTATAAACCCCCATGATGTATTATATGTTTCAGTAATGGCAGGGCAAAAGTGTACAAAAAAGAGAGAAAAAGAAAGAAAAAAAATCGAAAAAAATATATAAGAAAAAAGTAAAAAAAATGTACGGCCTGCCATTTACTTATGTTTATGTTTATCATAGAGTCAAGAAAAGAAAAAGAAAGAGATCGATGTAGAGTTTTGTAGAGTTTGTATATCTTGTCCGAGTCTTTGGCTTAGCAACCAAACCAGTGTGTATTCTTATAAATAATTAGCTAACACTTTCACCCTAAATTCACCCAAAAAGTCACTCGCCAAATATATCCCATCCGTTTCCTTTTCCATTAATGTTATCTTACACCTACACCCCACAGCCCTTTTTAAAAGACCTCTTTGATAGTAATGATTAATACTTGCGCCTCGCGGTTGAGGTTTAATCCTTTACCAAGCCTATGGTAATTTATATGCTATGACAGATAATGAGTGTTAATTTTCCGTTTCCTAGAGTTGTTAGAATTTATTATACATCTGAGAGAAAGAGAGAATCCCAAACACTTATGTGAGGTGCTAGTATATACTTTCCGTGCTTTTAATTACGAGGTCTAGAAGGTTGTGTCGTAAATTGCTTTTAAAGAGTAGGTTAAATGCCCCTAATATTGCTATTGTCTAGGTAGAAAAGCTCATTTTCTTGAGGACAAGTAAATCCCAATTGTAGGGGTATTTGATGAGGTGTCATTTAATACACTATTTCGGGGTTATTTAACCCCTTAAATCATGTAAATATGCCCAGATTATGTGCTTAATCATTTGTTTTTATGTTTTTATCACTTGGATGACATTTGGAGGAAATACACATGACTTGGGCTCATTTGGAGAAGAAACGGACAAGACTACGACTCTATACCATTTATCTTGAAGAATTGTGCATACAGAGCGTGGAGACGGCGTCGCAGGCTTCAAGCGACGGCATCAAGATTTTTATGGTGACGGCGTCATGGATTTGACGACGGCATTAGGACGTAGCCGAATTAAACCGTTTCTAGAAGATTCTACTTAGCAACGGCGTCACGACTACAACACGACGCCGTCATGACGCTTTTCTTATATATACAAAAACGATTTTAGGGTTTTTAGTGTGTAACTTTGTATAACTTTTGGGAGACGAACCCTAATCATTCTAGCAGCCTTTAGGCCGTCTTTAGAGCCTCAAACCCCTATTGTAACTGACCTTAATCCATGTTTTAATCAAGTAATATTGTTTATCTTTAATCATTTAATATGTCTATGTGTTGTTTGATTGATTTATGTTCTTACTTTCTTTATAACATGCTAGGCTAAACCCTCCTTTGTATTTACTTATGATTGTATGAAACTTAGATTATAGATTCTTTTAATGTTGCTTTTTGTGATGGATGTGCGCTTTAGGCTTTAGAAAACTAGCCATAAGATATTAAATTGGCATAGACGTCTAAGGAAACGCGAGTGTGTAAAAAGGATACCATCGGTAACAGACTTCATACTACCTTACCCCTAATATGGTTGATCCCTCTTAAGATATTTCAATTGCATTTAATATACTCTTAGGGGCCTTGTAATAGTCTTCATACTACCTTACTTGTGCGTTGCCTTAACAAAATATTAAATAGACGGCAGGTTCGTGTAATTCGTTCATGACTAAAGAAATACTTACACAGATCATCACAAGTGTGACAAAGCAATAAGATTAGGAGAAGCAATCTAAGGGGTAGTACATGATTAAGTAAATACATCTTTTTATCATAAAGTTATCATCAGTTGATTAGATTATATTTAGTTTAATTAGTTAAGCAAGCCAACCTCTCAAACCATGATATTTACTTGCTTTCATAAATATATAAAAATACAAAAAGAATCTTCTCTCAACCCCGTAGACCTCTGTTAGATCTTGATCGAGCCTTCTCAACCTATTCCCATAGATAACGATAACAACCCCCGAGTCTTGCCTATACTACACTACAACGATTAGGTACACTGCCTAGGGAGTTGTAAAACTTCGTGTTGAAGTCTTTACGACAACCACACACATCATTACCTTTTTAATGACTCATTTAGAGGTCGTTCTCTTATATCTTGTGCTTTTTTATTATGAAGTAATGCCTCCGGTTACCTTTTCGCTGCTATATATTTTGGGGGTATTACAGATGGTATATAGAGACCAGGTTATAGAGAACTAGGTTGCATAGTATACCTAGACTATAACCATATCATAATTAATGCATCACATAAAACTTTTTCATGTGCATAAACACCACATGCTTACATTGCCTATACTTACGTTTACACTGTCTTATACATATTTTACACTTTTCTTATATAAAAGTTATTTATATAAACCCTTAGTTGTCACAGCACTATGTATGACTCTACCATCTCATCTGAGTCCCTAGCTGAGAGTACCAGATCATCGCTCTTACCTGCTTTACTACTTCACCCTGCACCGGTTGTTGATTCAAATTCTGAACACTTTGAGGACCCTGCATCACCGGTTGTTTCTGACTCTGATTCTTTTGTAGCCACTCTTAACTCTGAGCCATTCGAGGATTGTGTATCACAAGCTGTCTCTGTAGCTTCGAATCCAGATGATGAGCCACTCGGCTCACCCGATACTTCTGACTATTATGAAGGATCTGAGTTTTCCAAGGAGGACCCTGTTAGTGCAAATATTACGGTATTTAATCTACACATTCTCGTTTGTTTTGATAATGACAAAATTATAACTTGTAATACATATCGTTAAATGTACAAGTTACTCGTCATCATATTTTGTCTCAACATACATCAACAACTCTTGACGTCTCAAATCCTCGTATGTTACAACACAGGTTCGTACATGTTTGTTATGTTGCATTATAATCAAACGTCATTTCACATTTGCATCAACAAGTATTTTATTTAAACAAGTAAACTTTATTTTGACAAGCACTCAACTAAACATTTTACTTTACAAAAGTTTACTTACACTTTAAATATACAAGTTACATTTTTACTTTAGGAAAATAGAATAGAAAATGATTTTTTACATCATGCATTACATCATCTAAATCTGAAAAAAATCTCTCCAAGATTACATAAGATCTTTCAAGATTTTGCAAATCAAAATTTGGATTTTGTTACTGTTGGCCGGTGCCTTTGGTTTACAAGCCGGTGCCCTTACTGTTGGCCGGTGCCTTTAGCCGGTGCCATTCAGCTTTTTCTATAAATAGAGGAGCCTTTCACTCTGATTTTCATCACTAAAAACACACTTTTTCACCCCTTTTACACACACTTTCTCTCTAGTTTTAGGACATTTAGATATGTAGAAACACACTCATTAATCACTTCCATTTTGCATATGATCATAATGCTTCTAACTTTCATTTTGTTGTAAGCATACTTCTATGATGATCCACCAAAGCAAGCCTTGAAGATCTTGCCATTTCCATCCACCACCAAGCATATACATATGAAGATCTACATAATTAGAGATCTCATCATCATCATCATCATCCATTTGAAGGCTTCCATTAATGGAAGTTTATTTAGATTAAGCATTTGTATCCATTAGACACATTGTCTTGGATCATCATT
>BQNB010060179.1:0-37029 GCA_026074375.1 Tanacetum coccineum
GTTCATGGTGGAGAGAGTGGTGGTGATATGGTGGTAAGTGGTGGATTAAAGGGGTGTTTGGATCATTGGACCCAAGGATCCTCACCACTCCTTCCTTCTCTCCAAAGGCTTTAGAGATTGTGTGTGTAAGATGTATGAAGATTGTATGAGAGATATATGAAATAGGAGAGCCAAGGAGGGTATTTATAGGCAGTTCGAGGGTCAAAGTATGTCGCACAAACTTATTTGTGCGCCGTACTTAGTGAGTTAATGCACTAAGCATTTAATTTCATTTAATTTTCTCCACCGCCTAAAAAGTGCGCCGCACTTTGGGTAAAACCGCCGCACTTTGGGTAAAACCGCCGCACTTTGGGTGTTTAAAGGACTTTTCCAGTTCTGGTGAAAAGTGAGCTGCACTTTCTGCAAGTGCGGCATACTTTTGTTCGTTTTCAGCAGTTGGAATTTTTCATAGTTGTAGATAATTGAATTCTCTTTGCGTGGCCGTCAAAATCGCGTTAAACGGAGTTTGTATGACTCAGTTATGACCAAAACGGTGAACATGTGTTGGGAGATCATTCAGCTTTAGTTATTTCTTCGTTTAAGCTTCAATTCTTCGTGTTTTATTTCGTTTTCTTCCACAAAACATCCCAAGAACCTACAATAGCAAATATACTCTATTCTGTACCAAAAGTTCTTATATTTAACCAAATTAGATATATAAAATCATTGATAACGCGTATAGAAACATGTATAATTTGAGCGTTATCAGAGATTCAGATTGGACAAATGAGCAAAGTCTTACAAGAAAGAGGATTCGGAAGTCTGCCCAGCTCAACAAAAACGAACCCAAGGGATCACGTCAAATTGATTTCAACTACTAAAGCTGATTCAACTGGGATACGTCATATCGGATTCGGTCCATACGTCGTATCAGACTCACAGATCAGTAACATAATTTATGAAACAGTTCTTTTGCCTAGGCGACCACATGATTACTGTTGTGATGAGTGGAAGGAGGCACATGAACTGAAGATTCTGGAAACCTATTCAATTGGGACCACACTTCATGACAATACCTTGCCTCCAATAGAAAAGGACCCAGGAAGTTTTACTCTACCCTGTTTTATTCATAATGTTTGTTTTGATAAAGCCCTTGTTGACCTAGAAGCAAGTGTAAGTGTTATGTCATTCTCTACCTACACCAACCTTGGTTTAGGAGATTTAATTCACACTAGATTAACTGTTGAACTGACTGACAAAATAATTAAACATCCAAGGGGTATTGCTGAAAATGTGCTAGTTAGGATTGGTAAATTTATTTTCCTCATAGACTTTATTATCTTAGACATACTCGAGGATGACGATGTCCCTTTGATCCTCGGACGACCATTTTTGTCTGCCACCCATACCAAGATAGATGTTTTTAAAAGAAAATTACTCTAAGGGTTGGGGAAGAGAAATTGTTTTCAAAAGCATTAAACCTGCTACTAGCATAATTAGGAGGGTCTATATGTTAAGAATAAATCTTCATTCCAAAACTAAGCTTATAGGAGAGGCTATTAATAAATCATTTAACCCACACTATGGTGATTATATTGAATTAAATGATTTGTATATCCTCTAGAACCTAGGATGGATCAAGATAATAACTTTAAGCCAACCCTTGATGAAAATATTATTGTCAATGAGCCTACTTACAAAAGTTATTACAAAATGAAATTTTCTTGTACGATTGTGTATAAACATGTTATTGCTGACTTCCTCCCTACCTTGTCCATTAATATGATGACCAAATGTTTCTATAATTCTATAATTAAAGACTAAGGTGATCATGAAGGGAAGGATCTAGCCAGAACTTTGATAGACATACCTATTTTTGTCGGGAATTTTTCTATTATTTCAGGTTTCATGATCATTGACGATATGGATGAAACAAGTGGTGTTGTGCTCGGCATGCCGTTTTGCAAGAAGTTTGTGACATGCTAAAAGATTATGGAGAAATTCGCACGAAGGGACAAGTGCGAGCGATTAAAGGAGGAGTGAAGAAGAAGAAAAAGTCTAACTTAAAGACTGGCTAAAAGAAAAGTGCTTACCGGGAGAAAACCCAGCTGTTTTAAATTGTTTGTCGTTTATTTTAAATTATTTGTCGAGTCTGTCTTCCCAGACAGCCCATACGGCGTATCAAACCTCTATGGATACGACGTATGGACCTGTCTAGACATTATCAATCTTTAATTTCTTTATTTAAATTCTTGCAACTTTTAAACATTTGTTTTTACAAGATGCAATACGGCGTATCCTTGGGTTTGGGATACAGCGTATTGACTATCTGTACAGTATGTGTTTTATTTTTTTGCATTGTAACCAATGTAAACCGAGATAGGAAATGCACGTTTTGTCTTCTAAACTCTTACGTAGGACCTTGTTGTAACAAAATCGATGAATTGGTGATGGTATACTCTAAAAAAAGACGTGTGTTAAACTTATACGGGCATTCTGATGCCTCTTCAACACACTTTTGCTTAAGGACTCAAATTCAAGAATCATCCCAAGCAAAATATCAGGGGAGTTCCTTGTTCTAATTCGATTTCCCATCTTCTTTAATTGTTTTATCTATACAACGAGGATGTTGTATAACTTAAGTGGGGGGATGGAGAATTAGAACGCCTACTTGTCCTTCTTTTTACAAATATATGCTATATCCTTAAAATTATGCCAAATTTAAAAAAAATTAGCATACTTTTATAAAAATTACTAGTTACATGACCTCGCGCACAATAACCCTTAATGTCAAATTATGAGAATTAAGCCTATTCCGTTTCCAAACATTTATAAAAAATTCCACTAAATTACGAGTGTGCCGATAATGTAGTGGACTTTAGAACTTGGCTTTGTATATCACTCAAGACCACAATTATGAGTACTATAGACTTAGATGGAGTAACTTGTTTAACTGGTAAATTTCTAGGAATACATCAAAAAGCCTATATGTTGTGTTATTAACTAACCATACTGGTTAGTTAACCCCTGTATAACCCTTTGTTTACTCTCACTATAAGAGTAAGATACCCCTAGAAAAACCTGTTGAGCCATTCTTGTCTTTTTCACACCAAAATGTTTATTTTGTTACACCTTTACACCTTAGCCTACCCTATAGATTAAGCCTATTAATCAAAGTTGTTAGTTGCTTTTGTGTAAAGTTTTGCAGTTCCTGTGTCAAAGTGAAATTTTCTATCTCTGGTTAGGTCAAGAAATTGCACAATGCAATGGGAATGTAAAAGTATGTAGCTCGTGTATTTTGCTACTCTCGCAATTATGTTATATATCCAAAGATGAAGTGTTTAAAGAAAAATTATCCAGATGAATTATGATGGTGAAGACGGTGAAATTACACCGAAATTCGTATTGTTATTTTATGAGAAAAATTGCATCAAAAAAGAGAAGGAAAGAATGTAAGTAGTCGGTCATTGAACTTAACCGATAAATTACTTGGAGAATTGATTATTCGTTAATATGTGGTAAAAATCAACGATGTGTAGTTTTGTATAAAAGTGGTCTATATCACCACTTGCCTTGTAAAAGTATGTATAAGTAGGAATGATTGGGAAGTTGACCGTCATGGGAACGCTAACTTAGGTTGGCCTTTTCACTATATGATCGAGACATTTGTATATATTTCTGAGTCTTTATCATGGAACGGTCGGGAAAGTTTCTAGCAACTATATACCTTATTTGTTTAGGGTTAATCTATTTGTTTTATGAATTTATTTAATAACAATTTATTTCTCTTTCCTAACAATTAACCTTGGGTTTTACTCGAACAAAGATGTGATCGAGTCATGCATGTCTATTCCGTTATTACGGTCATGTATTCATGATTCATCTGCCTTGTTGGTTTATTACTTTTGGTGAAAGTTAGAAGATCCACACCCTATATCATTCTTCATCCTAACCCTTGGTTAAACTTGAATGAGGATATGATCGAATCGCACATGTCTATTCCGTCGTTATGGCCATGTATGTGTGATTCAGCAGCCTTGTTAGTGTGGTACTTTTGGTGAAAGATTGTTAAAATGATCAACCCATTAAGCCTATTAACCCAATTTAATTTTTGACTTATTACTCCTTAGCTCTAGTGGTGGAGATGTGTATCCTTGCCAATATATGATAGAAAACTAATCACGACCGAACAATTGTGCGTACCCATTAAATGTTACACCCTAGATTAGATGAGTGATCTGAGTGTTTTAATTTCCCATATTTCGTGAGGTGCTTGGTTTTGTACAGGTGATTTAATGAAAGAATGCTTAAAGGAAAAATTCCTTAACTTCGGTTAGGATACATTTTCAACAAATTTCTAGAGTCTACTTGAGGACAAGTAGGATTCAAATGGGGGGATACTTGATGACATTAAATAATGTTACTTTTATATCATCATTTATCCCAAATAAATTACCTACTTTTATATAATTATTGCAAGAATTGTTACTTAATTGTTTAAAGTTGTTAATTGCAGTAATTATGGAGTACATTGTGAAGACAAGCTAAAAGGCGCACATTTTGGAGCTTAAATGATAATATTCGAAGATTACTTATTTCTGACTACATACGCCGTATCTATGAAAGAAGATACGATGTATCAGCGCCTGGACTTCACAAGAAAACGCATACGTTCGATACCCGATACGGCGTATCCTTCTGAATACATACGCCGTATCCAGCTGGTCTAACAATCAAAGATCCTGGATTAAATGTAATTGAAGACAGTTATTATTATTGATTGTGAACGTAGCGCGCACTCCAAGGGATTCACCCCTATACGCCGTATTGACCTCACTCAATACGACGTATCCACCTATTTTCAGAGACTATAAATAGAAGACTCAAAAACGAGTTTTCAGTGTGCTAAATCATATTCTCTATACCATAAACATAAAAGTCAATTTTCTGAAGAGACGAAGAGCAGCCAAGGTCAAGCATCAAAACTAATTCCATAGAAGACACCGTGTAATTCTTATACTCTTGTAATCATTTGATTTTTGGTATCGTTCGTTAACTCGGTTAGTTTACCTTGGTTGTTTGATTATACTTGTATTATTACAATGGTTATGGGCTAATACCCTCGGGTATTAGCCATCTTAATAAAGATTCAATGTTTGGTTTGTTTAATCTTGATTGATTAATTTATCGTTGATTGTTTAATTATGTTTAGCACCGCATACTTGTCTATGTGCTTGAATATGCGACCTATCATTCAACTGGGTCTAGTGAGACTTACCAAGTGATCTAGATACTAGGATAGCTCTCTATATCGTGTTTTATATAACTGGACCAATAGGATCACAAATAATGTTCTATCTTTGCCTTTAGATTAGTGAGCTTAGTTGGACTGGCAGGTGACCTTCGACCCAACGAGTACGTTCTTAATCAATTGGTAAAGACTTGGACAGTGGATTACCAGTATATAAAATATCATTGAGCAGTAAGTGGGTAAAGTCCCTATGGGGTAGGATTTAACAAGATCACCATTGCTTTAATCCCTAAGATAGATTATAATTAAACTAAAGGATGCTTTATGCGGATGCGTTAATTGTGACATGATTCAATGTGTCTAGGTCTTAGGAAGAAGTCCCGCCTAAGTCTTAAGAATGATATGCCGCCTCGAGATAAGCACTCATTGCACTAAACAAACAAACTGGCATTTAATCGGATTTAATATGGCTAATACAGTTTTCTATCATTTGGCTTGACCGCTCTTTTATCTTCTGATTATCTTCTTGCATGATTATTGTGTATTGAATTGATTTTAGTCGCCACCAAACCGGTGCCAGTCTCTCAGGCTGAAAACCCCCCTTTATCATTAGAACTAGGTTTAGCATAGGTTTAACATTAATTAGAATTAACTAGACTAATTAATTAGAATAAAATACTGATAGAATATAAGGTTAACTTTCTCGCTCTTAGTGTTTGACACCCTACTTACCACAAAACTCCATCTTGACCGGGTACACTGCCCATTAAAGTGTTGTTTTAGGTAAAGTCGGCTAAATATAAATTTAAAACTTGGTAATCAATAAATACAACCTACACAACAGTACATCAAGTTTTTGGTGCCGCTGCCGGGGAGGGAAAATTGTTTAATCTTTATTTTATTAGTATTCTTAACCCTTAGCTTAGAATAATTTAATTAGCATAACTTAATTCTGATTGTTTGTTTAATTGTGTGTTTAAATTTTTGCATTTGTTTTCATAGTACTTTGCTTTGTAGTCTGGTTCCTTGTTTGTAATCTCCAGCCTAGGTTTATCATGGATGATCCAAACATCACTATGGGGGAATACATTAGACTTCAAACTGAAAATGCTCAAAGACATGGTCAGACGTTTAATTAGGAAACTGCTACATACGGTAAAGTATATTATGAAGATTTTGATTCTTTCACAGATTTTGAAGCAGATTTTCCGGCTATCGTCTACAATGATGCATTGACATCAAGAAAAAATGTTTCATCATAATCAACTGTAAGTATTTATGATGCAATTAAAACCGACCTAGATTTTAGTATATCATTTTCTGATTCCAAAGACGAAGATTATACTTTTTTATATGCGACAAGGATTCACTTTCCTATAAATTAATCCATGTCGAAGATCTAAAACCGAAACCAGTGAATGACCATGCTGAAATTAATAATGTATTGTGTTTGGAAAACATCAAACCAATTGATGATGTTGTTTGCATAAGCAATAAACCAGTTGAGTCTAATAAATGCTTTAAGACAAATCATAACCAAGAAACGGGAACAACTTTCGGAAACAAATAGCTTTACTCTAATTACTAAAGTGAAATGCCGGATAAGTATTCACGAAGGGAAGCCATTAATTTTCGTAATTAAAAATTTATATACTCCGTTTAGCATTCCCTTCGACCCTAATCGGTATTATAAGGATGGTGTTTACACAAGGATTGAAACGCCCCTTTCCAGACTCAAATTTTGACCCAAAATCAAAAACTTTGCGGAAACGTAAGACCGGGCCTTGTGACATTCCCCATTATACTTTTTAAAATATATTACAATTAGACACTTGAATGTTTCATTATCACAAACTAGACTTCATAAGCTTTTCAACGATATAAAGAACTCGTTCTAACTCCTTACGATTCAAAAGTTACGTCAAAAACAAAATCCGGAAAACATCAGCTCCAGCCCAGCCGGGCGGCTGGAGCTTCACTGGTGGCCAGCCGGGCGGCTGGAAGGCCCAACCGGGCAGCTTCCTGCTCCCTGAAACATACCAAACTCATTTTTGACACTTTGACACGAAAAACTAACTTCCCGGACTTGATATTTCATAAAACTCTCCAGAATTCCTTAAAACAACACATTACAACATTATCATAAACCTAATTGACCCAAAATATTATCTAACGAGTTTACCCAAACACTCCGTTTGACCCGTTTTACATACTTGTTTCGACCCATTTACATACAACCATAACAAATGACCTTGACCCTCTTTCACTTTAACCTTTTTAAAATACTTGACTCTAGACAACAACATTAACAAACATTCATTACACTTAGGGGGTTCAACCTTGATTTAAAAGCTTGGCAACTACCTTATTTACTTGTCTAATATTGACAAGTACTTCCACACTTATGCCTTAATTCATGCATTACCTTGCTTGCATTAAACCTACAAAACATTACAACTTAAACATATAAGCTTTGACTTAGTAAGTAAAAGACATAACAAGTTATCATATTTCATTAAGCACATTGCATCATAACTTTTAAATCATCATTCATTTATAAACACATCAATTCAACATACCTTATTAGTTAAATCAACTAGGCTAATCATATCCTTTACAAAACACACATTAGCTCTTAAGCTCCTCATACATTCAAATGCATATCAAATATGCAATCCATAACTAGCTAGTCTAAATAACTAGGCCCATTCTATTTTTAGTCCAAAACATCTAATACTTAAGCTTTTCATACCTTTGTCAATATAATTCATAAAACACATAACATACAATACAAGTATGATAACTTAATACAACATCTTGTTATAGTTTAATTACTTACCTTGAATCCAAGCTAGGGACATCAAGAACATCATCATCACCATCATCATCCAATGCTATCATTCCTAAAACATAATCATACATATTAAATAGACTTCATAATACGGGTTCATACAACCCATAACTTCCCAATTCCTTCCTTAATCATCATATGATCATATATTGATCATAAGATGCAAAACCCTAATTTCTTTACATCAAATCTTCAATTAACCTTAGCCCATGTTCATTAGCACTCAAAACTTAGTTTAGAATAACAATTACCCAAAACCCGCAAATTAGGTATATGAACCCTAAATCATAATTCATCAATTAACTTAACAATCAAGCTACTTACTAGGAGGGTCATTACTAAGGATTAACCCATGAATGAGACACTAAACCTCTTCATCAATAATCATCAAACTTGAGTTCTTCTCTCCTTTCTTTCTCTATGGTTTGACACATAAGAAAACACCACACAAATGAAGAAGTGTGTAGAATTGTCCAGGGAATTCTGCATTTGTTAGTGAAGGTTTGGCCATTTGACACATATAGTCCCTTAAGTCTTATTTCCCTTAAATTGGCCACATCAAATAATATAGCACATTTATCTTTTGACAACATAAGTCCTTTAAGCCCATTCCTCTTATATTTGTGACACATTAACTTTCTACTTCCATTTTACATATATATTGACTTATAGTTTGACTATCGGGTTTGACTAACCAATCACGTAACGTCTTCCAACTTATAAAAGTCATAGTCAAACTATTCCAATGGCATTCTCGTGAATAAATACTTTAAAGCCGGTTTTGGGGTGTTACAATTCTACCCTCCTAATTTAGATTTCGTCCTCGAAACCTCTTCGTCTAATATTGACCAAAAACTTAGTCACGTTGACCTCACATTACATCTTATCATTCTCAAATATATACTTAACTAGTTGCATCAACCTATATGGTTTTGTAATTTAGCCATGCTATAATACCTCTATTTATCCTTATCTAATTCTACTTCTCGCGCATTTTTACTACGTTATTCTCTTTCAAATGATAAACCCCAATTAGATGATAGTTATCATTTCCAATTCTATCATTTTAATAACTTTTCTCTATAGTATTACGTTCCCATTCATTTCTTCTCTAAATTTTCATCAAGAGCTACATGTTACTTAAGAAATTGCATTATCTTGACTCATCATAAGTCAACATTAGTTCATACTTTCTTATTTACCGTAATCATTTTGACATTCTTTTTATTGTTTCCATTACAACACTTTGCTTTCGTTACTTCTTTTTAGTAAATTTTCATCAAGGACTATAAGTCACTTGGAATAATTCAATACTTTGTATTGTACCTTTCACATTTATGTTAGAGTGCTAAAAATACTTAGCGACCACATAATCATTACACCATGCGATAAGGCACATTAATTCAACCTTTCTTTCTTAATCCTATACTCTTAACATCTAAACTTAACTTTCTCTTTAAAGTCTCTAGTAAAGGTCACACTTAAATTCTTAGTTCGCCTATCTTATTTCCTATGACGTCTAACTAATTTTAGACTCCCATCTTTTACTTCCTTAATTCCTATCATGTTATTCCGAGAACACATAAGCCCACTCGTCCATACTTCTTTATTTACATTGAGAAGCATCCCAATCAATGCAAATAAGGAAGTACAAACTTATAGTTTGGTGATTCATAATTTCTTTATTTAAATGAAGAGGCATCCCAATCCATTTAAATAATAAGATTATAAACCATCCTACTTATACACTTCTGACATAACACTCGAACTTGCTTAAGTCTTCATTACTTTCCATTCATCTCATATTGCTATCTCATTTACTTTTGATATCATCTTTTATAGTTTTAGATCCAATCTTCTTGACTTTTCCCGTAAGAAACTTGGCTTTCTTCCCGTAAGAATTCGCCCATTACCGATACCCTTGTGGTATCATTAACATTCTTAGGCTATCCCGAAGGATACCATTACATTTGGCTATCCCGAAGGATACCATTACATTAGGCTATCCCAAAGGATACCATCACATTAATCATTGGATCCAAGCTAAATTTAAATTTATCATTCTTTACTCCTTTTAGTCATTTACGCACTTTTCTAATCATATACTTTTTCATTTCCATTTTTTTGCCTTACGCAATTCTTGCTCACACTTTATCCATCTTTCATTACATTATGCAAGATCCAATCGATACTTGTCATTTTCATGTATTACATATACGTATATGTTTTCACATTTCAATTGTCATTCTCTTGACAATCCCCAAATGGGCAATTTATTCAATTTTATATACCAAAACCTCGTTTAGTTCACTTACATTTTCGCTTATAACCTTACATAGGTTATTATTATAATATACTCATTACTTCACTTATTCGTCACATACATCTCTTTCATTCCTTAATATGATTCTATTCATTCTTTACTATTCATTCGTTTGGTTTAACTTAAAGTATACTCGTCTATCCGTTTTACTTATCATACTTCTCTTTCATCTATGAACGAGATTGCATTCATTCCTCATCATTCATTAAAAGCATTTAGCATCATTTAAAATTTATTGTGCATCTCTTCTTAAACATTATTCGTATATATATCGTACTTAACCATGTCATTATTCTTTATCATATTCTCTACATTACATGACTTATCATACTTCAATCTTTTACAAGAATTCGTATAAGCACTTACCTTCAATACGATAATTCTTCATTAAACGCCTTTTTCATAATTCAAACATCTTCACATTACCTTGCTCTTACCTACATACTTTCATTATTACTTATTAAAATGCAACCCGATGCTTTTATCTTAACTCAAACACTTCTTAACTCATACCATCAAATACATCTTACATTACTTATATATATTAAATAATCTACCATAGACTTTACTTTACATTACATAAACATATACCACTATACTTAACACTTTCCCGATTAATGCTTCACATTCTTAGCCGCATTCCAAATTCTTAGTCTATGGCAAAATAGCATATACCTCATTTCATAATCATTCTATACCCATACGTTATCATTCTATGCCCATACATTATCATTCTATGCCCATACATTATCATTCTATTAGCCGCAAGCACTTAACTACCTTATAACTAAGGCATTCACATTCTTCATTACTTACACTTACGGCAAAAGCATCTACGAGTGGTCTAAGTTTAGGCATCCTATAGTGTAAACCTACTTCTCTTAGACCGAAGCTCTGATACCAAGTTGAAACGCCCCTTTCCAGACTCAAATTTTGACCCAAAATCAAAAACTTTGCGGAAACGTAAGACCGGGAATGACCTTGTGACATTCCCCATTATACTTTTTAAAATATATTACAGTTAGACCCTTGAATGTTTCATTATCATAAATGTGATAACCGGTAACTTGTCTAGGGTTAAGTATTATAAAATATTGTAATTTTCTATCGGAGTCTTTTGATTTTGTCAGCTTTATTGGCAGAAAGCTGAAAAGTTGACTTCGGTTGACTTATTTTGCGTGAAACGGTTACGGATTAATCGAGTATTAAGAGAGTTTTGAGTTCTATAAGTGAATCACTTCTGATTCATATTTCCGTATCAGAGTGTTTATGTTGTCATTTTAATGCGTTGCGAGAAGTTTTCCCGTGTTCCACGAGAATCGTCACGCAGCGCGTACCGGCATGACAGTAAAGTAGAGAACGGGTTTCATAACCGTGGGTGAATTTAATGAACTTATTTGATAAGTAATTTTGTAATTTGAAATATCGTTCGTTTAATACGTAAATCGTGGAGGTGTGATTTAAAAGTTATCAGAAAACGAGTGTTTTCGTGAAAATTTGAATGTAGTGCATATCGGTCGTAAAAGTGAGATTTGTGAACGGGGTCTAAAGTGACAAGATGTATTTTTGAAGTCGAGAAACTTTTAAACTTGTGAGAAAGGTTTCGGTTTGATTTGAGGTAACCTCGTGTTTTGGTCCCGACACGTCCGTTAAATGCTCAAAATGAATTTTTGGAAGTTTAAGTTGGAAATAGGTCGTGTAAATAACCTAGGTTCATGGAAAAGTATTTTTAAGATCAATAAAAATACTACAGAACTTCGAGAAATATTTAAAAGTCAAACTTTTTGAGTTTTAAGCGAACCCGACACGAAAAGAAGCCATCCCAAGCCCCTAGGATTCTATGGCCGGGTATGGGACAAGAAGAGGGGACACCAAGGTTTAATTTTAGCTATTTGGTCCTTGCATGGTACATGTATATTTTTCTTAACCTCACACACACATTTCACACTTTCAAAATCAAACAAAAATCAAAAACTCTTTTCTCTCTTCTCTCTCAAAATCGGAAACAAGCCACAAGGGTCAAGAAACATTTTTTTGAAGATTTAGCAAGAACACGAGGTTAAGAAACACTATCGGGTTGATATTTGGTAGTCTTGGGTTATAGAAAACTATGTTTGGGTAGTCGGTTCGCGTTTCTTCTCGCTTTTCAAAACCCTAAATTGTAAGTTGTCTAAACTTTTTTTAAGTTGTACTTTTATGTTTCTTATGGTATCTAAATGTTAGTTGTACAAGTTGATCGTCGTAAAAATTGAAACCTTAAAACGAAACGGATTGAAAAAGGGGGTGTTTCCATATAAACCATTTTGATTTTCTATATTCAAAGTTATAAAAAACTTTTACCACACTTATCAAATGGGACGCCCCATTTAAAAGAAATCAACAAGACTTATACAACTTGCAAGTATACACTTTAATGAATAACATTACACTTTCACATTTACTTACACTTTATACTTTCAAAAGTGCAAGTATAATACTTTCATTTTGCTAGCTAGATATTTCTTCCATAATTTAATGGGATGATTCACACATTAAGGAACATAGGAACATAAGAATTAAAGGGAGGACATGTACAACATAGAGTTAGATAAGACAAACTTGTGATTAGTGGTTTGACCACTAGTCACCCCCTTTTTGCTCATCTTGCCGTCCCCCCCCCCCTTGACCATTTGGTCTTTATATAACTTATTTCACTAGCTTATATTACTTTTATCTCATACACACTAGTAAACATAACATACACTCTCTCATTACTTAGCCAAAAATCAAAACTATCCCTCTTTTTCTCTTGCATAAGCCACGACAACAAACCCCCCTTTTAAATAATCCATAGCTTGATTTTCTAAGACCATACAAGCACTCATACATCATTCTTATGATAACCTAAGGTGTTTTCAAGGATTGGTGAGTTTACAAGTTGATAAAACAAGAAAAGAGAAGCTAGGGGTTTCACTTGTTAATTAGGGTTTTCTTGGTTGTGAAAGCTTGGGTTTGTTATCTAAACAAGAGTTTAGATTGTGTTGACCATCATCACACTACATACTAAGGTTATCTAAAAGCCCTAATCATTTCATAATTTTGATTTTATGTGTATATATGTTCTATGTAGTAAAATCACTATTTAGATACTTTTGAACATGTAAAATGGATTTTTACTTGTGATTATGGTTTTGTACACTTTTACATATGTTATGATGCAGATAATATCATGTTATAATGAGATTATAAGTTCTTTGTACACTCTGGTTTTAGTATAGAGCTTCGTGTACATAACTTGTTAATTTAGGGTTTAATTAATAACTTGTAATTAAAAGTTACATAATAAGTTGTGATTTAAAGGTGTTATTAAGGACTTGATGCTATGGACTCTTGGAAAAAATATGGACATTATTATATGTAACATATATGATAAATAAGGTTATGGAGGAATGTGGTAATTTACTAGGTTGAAAAGTATATAAAACAAGTTATATAAATAAGTATACATATTAATTTCAAATGGGCTGTTTTGGTTTTGACCCCCATGGTTAACAGCCATATTCATGTTTAAAAAAGATTAAGTGCACCTCTTGGCGATTCAAATATGTAAAGAACTCGAAAAATCGTCTTATAACGAAAAAGATACGACAAATATATGTTTTACGTTAATATCGGGTTTATAAAAATAAACTTTGTAAAAACAAGTTAACAAATACTTTACTATAAAGGAGGTTTAGTATTTTTCTCAGATCACACGTACATTTTTTGATTCAAAATGATAAGAATCGTAATTTTTCAATCGAATAACGAAGGAGTTATGAATTACGCGAGTTTATACACTTAAATGTATAAAAATACTTCTATAAAAATAATTTTATAAAAAGTGACTGTTCATAAGGAACGTTTATTTTTGGAAAACATCAAAAATAACTAGAACTTTCAATCACAAAGACGTGCTCGAAAGAATCACTAAAAACGGAGCTATAACGAATAAAATACGACATTTACGGGTTTTACGATAAATAAAAATATAAAAATAATTTTATAACTAGTGTGAACAATTAAAAGTATTGTTTCACCTGGACATGAAATACAAATGTCATAATTTGATACGTCGTTTATACGAAAGAGTTGACGTAAGAACAAGTTCCAAAAACAAGATATTGCAAAATCGTTTTTTTTTTACTTCGAACTATTTATAAACGTTTTAACTTTATAATTACGATTTCACTAAAACGATTAGATGGTGATTGAGCTATATAGAATTGTATATGGTAGTAGTTACTCAAAGTGATTAGTACTTATACGACCTATATTGGATTAGGTTGCACTCGATCATTACCGTGACGCATTTTATGATTACTTGATGATTCGACTCACTCAGTGAGTTCATAGCCTCACGTTTTACATGATTTTGTTTTAATAGTTTTTGGGGTGAGAAACATTCATTGTTTTACAATTGGACACAAGTGGATACTTTTACTTTATGATTACGTGTTGCCTAAGTAGCGATAACCTTGTTGAGCCATTATCATGAACTGTCAATTACGGATATTCGTGAGAGCGAATGTTATGAAGAGCTCTATTGGGATTGACATCATCGTTCGGATGATTAGCTATCACCTGTACAAATAAAACGTATACATGTCGACATAGAATGTTGCGGGATTAGAAACCATACACATGGGAAAAATGTAGCAATTTATATTGTATTCACTTATGTCGAGCTTCAGTGTCATGAACTTAGGGCAACGTAATTACATTTATATGATGTCTGCATCTGTTGCATTATCATACACTTGGGAAATCTTATGGTCCTACAATATACGATTTATCAAAACTATGAATTCACCAACATTATTGTTGGTTTAAAAGCAAATGTTTTTCAGGAGATCAATTAAGCACGAGGTGCAAAGGGGATACATTGGTGGTTTGATTTGGATATCATGCCATTAAAGTTTTGTCGCATTACTTTTGAGATATCTGTTATCTGGCTAGAAACTCTTTGTATTATTGAAACAAGTGAAGCTCAGGCTTAGTAACAAATCTGTTTCCCAAATTCCATGTATCAGTTTTAAACGACTTTTTGGTCATTCTATATATATATCTTGTGTTATTGATCATTGAAGTAACATGCCCCGGACCCTTATTCCGCTGAGACCCAATTTAGGGGTGTTACAGATTGGTATCAAGAGCCAAGGTTATAGAGAACCAGGTCAAATGTTTTTGCTGGACTATAACCGTTTTCAAACATTGCATTCATACAAAGGGATTTTCACATGACATATATACATATACTACTTGTTGCATTAGTTGGTTAAGACTAGATGCACTTAGGATTGATATACATATTATGGTACAAATGTATATTACTATAAGAGTCTTATATTAAATACTAATATAAGCTATTTTGGATTTTCAGATAATGTCAGATTCAGATGAATCCACGGTCACATACACAGAGGTGTCCAGTCCGTTCGAGGGCTTATCAGACATTGGATCATGATAAATGCTTAATTGTATATATAAATTACCCGGGATTTTGCCAAATAAAAGCCAAGAAAATGCCAAAAGAATAGAAAAATGTATGCTTTTGTGTGTATTGTGCAGGAAAGGATAATAAAGACAAAAGTGAGCAAAATCAGTCAAAACCGACAAAGAAACGAAGAAGACAAAACAAGAGTGAAGAATGAAGCCAATGATCAAAGCCGGATTAGCCTGATACAGCAAGGAAAGAAAGCCAAAATGAAAGCCAAGGACCAATTTTGACAAGTTTCAAAGTTTCAAAGGCTCATTTAGATTTTTGAAGATTAAGGGACCAAAATTGCAAAAAGAAGAAATTTGGTTTATAAAGGGAAAAAGAGGAAATCAAACACAAGGGCCTGTTGTGTCAAGATTGGAACTTCTTTTATACTACAAAGAATGAAATGAAACGCAGGGACCATTTGTGCTATTACTCCAAACTTTCAAACATAACACGCGGCTTAAAACTTCCCCAACCGTTTCTCAACAGAATTTCCCGCCAAAACCACAAACAACCCAAACTGCCAAATCACTCTTCCCCCGCTCCTCTACATCACTCAACCTCGTATTAAAATCACCTCCACGTCAAATCACTCGTGGCGATAGCTGAGTGGTTAAACCACCTCATCAACACAATCAAACGGCTACAAAAGAGTTTAAAAGGATCAACGGCTGAGATTCAATGGAAGATTCGAGAAATCCTTGCCTCTCTTCTTCAATTCTCTATAAATAGGACATAAGGGGCATTTTATTGTGACGTGTAGTGCAGTTTTATTTTTGTTGTAATTTTCCTCATTTTTAAGCATTTTCTTTCAAGTTTTGAGAAATCAGCTTTAAATACTTGTATCTTTGTTATTTCAACTTGTACGTAATCAATTTGAGTAATAAAATTCAGTTCTCAAGTTTAATTGTTCTTTGATTTCATTTGTAAGCTGTTTTTCAGTAAATAAATAAGCTCTCAATAAGCTCTTTTGAGCTTATTCCTGTTCATAAGTTCAAATTCAGTCAAAAGCTCGTTTTAAGCAATTCATTTACTCATTTAGTTCAATTTACATCAAAGCATGATCACTTGAGTTCAATTTGAATCAATTTTGGAAGCTTTTGAAGAATAAGCTAAAAATTAGCTTATTGAGCTTTTAAAGCTCAAGGTATAGAGGCTAGGAGCCACATAGGATTTGAATTGAGGTCACTCACTCAGAAAGAGTGACCTATAGCTTCTGAGACTACAAAGACCAGGTTTTAATTCTCATTTTCAATTTAGTCTAAATTTAGCTTAATTAGATTTACTAAATGTTTTTATGAGATTTCATGTATGCTTAATCATGATTGATTAGTTGCCTTTTGAATTTTGAGAGTGTTCATTGTTTAGTTTTTGTTGAAGTTTTCATTTCCTGAAACTGTCAATTAGTAATAATAAGCCTAGGAGAGAAACTAGCTTAAATCTCCTAATAAGCTGTAGGTTTAAGAGCTTAAATAGCTTAAATAGATTGGTTAAAGTAGAAGTAGATAAAAGGTTTTAGGAGCTTAAGTTTTAAAATAGATTTTGAGTACAAGTTAGGTAAGACAGAATTTTATAAGGAGTGTTTGGATTTAGGTTTATTTGACTCTTAAAGTCAACTTCATTCTGTCAAATTCCTTCATTTAGCTGAGTTTAGTTATTTTAACAAGTTTAAAATAGGTTTTACAAGTTAGTTAGTAGAAATTCCAAGTTTAGAGCTCAAAAATTTGAGTGTAGCACCAGGGCAGGTTTAGGTGTACTGAGCTTTTGTAGTTAAGTGCTTCAAAAGAATTTTAGTGAAAGCCTAGTCTGTTGTTGCTTTCAGTATACATGTAATGAGGTAGTTAAGACGTTCTAGAGTAAAAAACTAAAGCCTGACTAAAAGGTCTTTTGGTTCAAGTATTATCAGCAACAACAGTGAATTATTGTTGTAGCTGGTAATTTTCTAGCTGCCTCTTAGCTTGTGTAATTAGGAGTTAGAGTCTAGGGTTAAGAATCTTTTTAGTACTCTATTAGCTTAATAAAAATAAGCTCTTAAGTTTCATTTTCAAGTTTTTAGGTTAGCTTAAAATTTCTTGCAAAAGTAGTATAGTGGCAGTCTAGAGAGTTAGCTTATTTCTCTTTGATTTTTAAGTTTGAATTGTTTTTATAAAAATCCTTATACCTAGGTTTATTCACCATTCATTTTAAAGCTTAAACTCAAAATTTCAGCTTCTAAGGTTTAGGAATAAGCTTTTTAGCTTATAAGAAAAAGCTTATATTCAGTTTTAAGCTAAACTTGCACATTTTCAGATCAATTTTCTTGTTAATTTTGTTAATACTTAGCCTATTTTTCTTTAGATATCTTGAGTACACATCTTAATCTACATAAAGCTTCTTTTAGTTTTCAATTTTATCTAGAAATAAGCTAGAAATAAGCTAAAAACTAAAAAAGCTGTTAAACCACTAGTTACTGTAACAGAATTTAAAAGCTTAATTTTCTAGCTTATTGAGTTGTTAAAAGTAGAAAGTGTCTTTGTTAAAGTTGTTTAGAATAAGCTCCTTTATAAGTTTGTAGTTTTGAGTTTTTGCTGAAACTCACTTTTTCAATAAGCCAAAAATAAGCTAGATCGCGAGGTTTGTTTTGTAATTTCTAGATAGTATAGGGGCACCCGTTTACACTGAAGTGTAAGTTTGCAAAAGTTTGCCCGCCTACCCTTTACTTTCCCTTATTGCACTTTCTACCCTATCTTTTAGGAAATATTAAATAGTTTTAATATTTTTGTTATTAGTTTAAATAAAATTAGGTTTAAAGTTTTAATTGATAAAATTAGGGCTCAATTAGTCTATAAAAATTGGGGCTTTTTGTTCCAATAAATTTCTGCACCTGTCTAGTCTATAAAAACCATTTTTCCTTATTTTTCTAGTTAAAATTGTAATTTCTAGGAATTTAAATAGATTTTAGGTAAATCCTTTTTCTTAAAAAATTCATAAAAAATTCAAAATAGTGAAAAAAAATTCAATTCTTTTTCCTAAAATTTTCTTTTTAAATTTGTGATTTTTAGGTATAAAGTTTGCTAAAAGTCGTGCCTTATATTTTAAATTTCATTTTTAGCTCGCGTTTTTTTTACTTTTCGTGCATTTAAATTTCGAGCTAGTTAATTGTTTTTAGATCGTGCTATTATATTCATAGTGTAATCAAAAGTTCAAAAATCCTTTATCAATCTTAACTGAATCAGAATTATCCCAATTCTCAACTTCACGATTTCGTTGGACACTGGACCCGAGGAGTACAATACTTCCGGATATAAAATATACCAAATTGTGTTTTCTTTAGTGACATTTTACCTTATATTTCTCTTGCTTGAGAAGTATTTTGGAAGAAATTTTCACGGGATAATACTATACGTATTTATTGCTTATATTACTACACATCAAATTTTGGCGCCGTTGCCGGGGAAGTCGTGAACGATTGTTGAAGAATATTCGTTGAAGTAGAGTTTCGAAGATCCTTCCTTTGGAAGTTATTTTGCTATTTTTGTATAAAAATATAAAAAGTTCATTAATTCGATTCCTATCGAATTAGTAAAAAAATAATAATAAACATTTGGATACTAGCTATCCATCTTAAACCATTCCAATAAACAACAAAACAAATCGTGAAGTACTTGCGAGGTACGACGGACCTTTAAGTTTACAAACTATAAGGTGAGTTTAAGGAAAAGTGATAGCTACTCTCTAAGTAGTCATTGCGGCTCGCTAAGCTTTTCCGCTCACTTGTGCGTAATCTTAGAGACTTATCGTGAAGCTTGTAATAAACGATTACCAAAAATATTTTTGTTTTCATTCTTAATAAAAACTAAAAATTGTAATTTTCCCCAAAAAGAATCTTCTCAATCTCAAATTCTTTAATTATCTTATGTATTATTCGGAAAAGCTAAAAATATTCTTCTTATTCCTCTTATTTGTTTAATTCTCATTTTCCTTATCCTCGATAATGTTTAATTCTTATGGCGCCTAATCGTTCAAAATCCCGTTATGCAATCAAAGAGTGTTCAACTTGTGGAAGTTGGTACACTAAAGAATGTTGTTCGATAGGAAATCTTTCGATAAGTGCGTATAGTTTACCAATATTTAAATGCATCAAAATTTTGAACTCAATTCCTTCTCTCCATTTAATTTTGGTTCAATAACCGAATTATTCGTGGAAGGAAATGAATGAGGAGGCCTCCTATGCTCACATTGTCATTTTGAGAAAGCATTACTGAACAACAAAAGGTATACCCGGATGGTCCTAACACCACCATCAAAACTTCTTCTCTCTTCCATTTCTCTTGATGGAGTAGTCCAAAAAGTGGCTAGACAAAGAACCCCAAATTCCATACTTACTTGGGTGACTTAGTTTTCTTTTAGTTCATATTTTTTCTTCCCACCATCAAAGACCACTATCTTCGGAACGAAATTTCGAATTTTCGTCAATTGCTCAAGAATCTTTATCGAAGTTGGGAGCGTTTCTAGGGAACTTCTAAGGAAGTGTCCTTCACCATGGTTTTCACTCTTGCTCCAATTAGTTGGTTTGGTTCACATTTCTCATCCCATTATATCCTTGGTTAGGTCTAGAAGCTTGTGGATTGGGTTGAGTAAAGCCTGGTGGTCTTATTTGGTTTGCTAAGTTGGGAGTTCGGTACCCAGAATTTCCAGATCACCAGGAGTTGTTGGACCTGAGCACGAGGGACTGCCCTGGATGCTAGATGACCCGTATGTGCAGGTAGCCTTACAGGCCCCGCCATCACCAGACTACATACCTGGCCCCGAGGAGCCACAATCACCACCACTACCAGACTTTGTCCCAGAGCCGGTATATCCTGTGTATATGCCGCAGGAGGACGAGGTGTTTCCAGCTGAGGAGCAGCCACTGCCTGTTGCTGCCTCACCCACTGCTCAGTCACCAGATTATGTTATAGAGTCCGATACTGAGGAGGATCCAGAGGAGGATGACGACGAGGACCCTAAGGATGATCCTGTCGATTATCCTGCCGACGGAGGAGATGACGGCGATGACGAGGATGAGTCATCAGAGGATGACGAGGATGATGATGTTGACATCAAGGCCGATGATGATGAGGAGGAGGAGGAGCACCCAGCTCCTGCTGAATCTACAGCTGTTGCTTTATCAGCTGTCAATCAGGCCCTATATGTGGAGGAGACCGAGCCGTTTGAAACTGACGAGTCTGCGGCCACACCACCACCACACCCTGCATACCGCGTTACATCTAGGATTTCTATTCCAACTCCAGTACCTACACCAGTTTGGTCTGATGCAGAGGTTGCCAGACTTCTCGCTATATCTACTCCACCATCATCACCACTCTTCCCATGGTCATCACCACTGCCTCAGATTCCTTTTCCACCACTACCCCTGATACTATTACCACTACCAGTATCACCACCACTACCTCGGATTTCCTCACCACCACTACCAGTATCATCACTAGTACCTGTGTTATCTCCATCACCACCTACTAGTCTTATTCGTCCGTTAGGCTATCGAGCTGCGACGATCCGGCTGAGAGCCGAGGCTGCATCTACTTCCTATTCACTACCATTACCACCACCCATCATACTCTCCCACACCAGACCAGATGCACCATCATCAGGGACATCACCTTTGCATTTACTCTCTACTGACCGTAGAGCAGACAGACCCGAGGTTACATTACCACCTCGGAATAGGTTAGGTATTGCTCTTGGTCCTAGATACGAGGTCAGAGAGAGCTCGTCGGCTGCTGCTGCTAGACCGACTGGAGGTCTTAGGGCAGACTATGGTTTTGTTACCACTATAGAAGGTTGGATGATGAGCAGTCTAAGCGACAGCTGATGGCTGATCGGCACAACATGCTTTATAGGGATAGGCATGTACATGCTCAGGGGACACCAGTAGTTACCGATGTGGCAGAGTTTAGCCAGAGGATGACAGAGTTTGAGACTAGGGTTAGGCGGGACACAGATGAGGTTTATACAAGGTTGGATGATGAGCAGACTGGGCGACAGCTATTGGCTGGTTGGCTCAACATGTTGTTTCTAATGGCTGGTCGGCTCAACATGCTGTATAGGGATAGGCGTGCACATGCTCGTACAGCTCTACTAATGGAGAGAGAGGCTAGGATGTCTCGAGAGGCTTGGGGACTATCCATGGACGCTAGTGACCTTGCATGTTTAGAGGTTGTGTTACTGCATACTACTATATTGGGTCAGCAGGCAGTGATTACAGAGTTGCAGGCATCGGACCGCAGGAGACAAGCAACAATTACAGAGTTGATGGCAGTGGACCGCAAGAGGCAGGCGCAGTTCATTGAGGCACTAAAGCTGCTGAAGAGACTTCAGACCCAGATGACAGAGTTTGAGAGACAGCAGGGACCCGCCAAAGGTCCTGCACAGCCAGATGCACCAGAGGAGGCTGGTAGCAGTTCATAGATCATGTTATGGCTAGTTATTTTGTACAGCCTACTAAGTATTACGGGTAACTCCCGGCTAGTATGGCTTTAGGTTGTATATATTCTTTTATCTTGTAACCTAATCGTTGTGATCATTTTGTATCTGAACCAATCATGTATGTTTTCCAATTATATATGGAATGGTGGTATTATGTCATGTCTGTAATCGAATTTATTATGAATGAATGTCGATTTAGTTACACCATTGTTAACTTTAATTCAGTTGTATATTTCACTGTGTGTTGTGATCTCTCTTTACTTATTGTGTATATGTCATGTCATGGTTATGATTTTACGAAATCTAACGGGTATTATATTTTCTTGTGATTGAAGAAAATGGCACCAAAAAGAGCCACGAGGTCAAACATAGCCCCAGAAACAACCAACACCACATCTGTCACTAATGCCCAGCTTCAGGCAATGATTAACCAAGGCGTTACTGCCACTTTGGTAGCACATGATGCTGACAGAAATACGAATGGCGATGATAGTCATATTTCGGGAGCGGGTGTTAGAAGGACAGAACGAACTGCTCGTGAATGTACTTACACTGACTTTCTCAAATGTCAACCATTAAAATTTAAAGGCACGGAAGGAGTTTCCGGTCTATCTTAATGGTTTGAAAGAATGGAGTCTGTTTTCCACATCAGTAATTGTACAGTTAAGAATCAAGTCAAGTTTGCTACTTGCACTCTCCATTCAGTTGCTTTAACATGGTGGAACACCCATGTCAAGACAGTCGGTCATGATGCCTCTTACGTTATGCCTTGGAAAACACTCATGAAAATGATGATTGACAATTACTGTCCTCAAAATGAAATCAAGAAATTGAAAATGGAGATTTGGGATCTGAAGGTGAAGGGTACTGACTTGACAAGTTATACCCAACACTTTTAGGAATTGGCTTTGTTGTGTAGGAGGATGTTTCCCGAACAATCTGATAAAATTGAAAAATATGTCGGTGGTCTTCCCGACATGATTCATGGGAGTGTAGTAGCGTCTAAACCAAAGATAATGCAAGATGCAGTTGAAATCGCAACCGAGCTAATGGATAAGAAAATCCGCACTTTTGCTGAACGCCAAACAGAGAGTAAAAGGAAATTTGAGGACACCTCAAGGAACACTCAGAACCAACAACAACAACAGAACAAGAGGCAGAACACTAGTCGGGCCTACACTATAGGATCTGGTGAGAAGAAGTCATACGGGGGATCTAAACCCCTATGTGCTAAATGCAATTATCACTACGATGGTCCATGTGCTCCTAAATGCCACAAGTGCAACCGAGTTGGCCATCTGGCCTGTGACTGTAGGATTACCGCCAATGCCAACACTGCTAACAACCAGAAGGGCATTGGGTCAGGTCAGAAGCATAGTTGCTATGAGTGTGGAGTTCAGGGACATTTTAAGAGGGAATGTCAAAAGCGGAAGAACAACAACAACCGTGGTAACCAAGTTAGAGGTGGCAATGCTCCAGCCAAAGTGTATGTGGTAGGGCATACGAGGACAAACCCAGACTCCAATGTCATGATGGGTACGTTCCTTCTAAACAACTGCTATGCTTCTATCTTATTCGATACTGGTGCTGATAGGAGTTTTGTGTCTACTGCATTTAGCTCCCAAATTGATATCACACCAACTGCATTAGATCACTAATATGACGTTGAACTAGCTGACGGGAGAATAATTGGGTTGAACACTATCCTTAGGGGTTGTACATTAAATATCTTGAACCACCCATTTAACATAGACTTAATGCCTGTAGAACTTGGTAGTTTCGACGCTATAATTGGTATGGATTGGTTGGCAAATTACCAAGCAATCATTGTGTGTGCCGAGAAGATCGTTCGTATCCCCTGGGGAAATGAAACTCTAATTGTTCACGGTGACGGAAGCAACCGGGGAAACGAGGCTCGTCTGCACATTATCTCGTACACCAAAACACAAGAATACATGCTAAAAGGATGTCCAGTCTTTTTGGCAAACGTTACTACAAAGGAGACGGAAGACAAGTCGGAGAAGAAGCGACTTGAGGACGTATCGATAGTTCGAGATTTTCCTGATGTATTCCCTGAGGACTTGCCGGGTCTTCCTCCGACTCGACAAGTGGAATTTCAAATCGATCTGATACCTGGTGCTGCACCTGTAGCACGGGCACCTTATCGATTGGCGCCTTCTGAAATGAAAGAGTTGTCGGAGCAACTGAAAGAACTATCCGACAAGGGCTTTATAAGACCCAGTTCCTCACCTTGGGGAGCTCCGGTCTTGTTTGTCAAAAAGAAGGATGGATCGTTTCAAATGTGCATCGACTATCGGGAACTGAACAAGCTGACAGTGAAGAATCGTTATCCACTCCCAAGGATCGACGATTTGTTTGATCAACTACAAGGATCCAGTGTTTATTCTAAGATAGACTTGCGATCAGGTTATCACCAGCTTCGAGTACGAGAGGAGGATATTCCAAAAATGGCGTTCAAAACTCGGTATGGTCATTACGAGTTCCAAGTTATGCCATTTGGCTTGACGAACGCACCAGCGGTATTTATGGATCTCATGAACCGCGTGTGCAAGCCATTTTTGGATAAATTTGTGATTGTCTTTATTGACGATATCCTTATCTACTCCAAGAACAAGAAGGAGCATGAAGAACATCTTAAGGCAGTTCTGGAATTGCTTAAGAAAGAGAAGTTGTATGCTAAGTTCTCTAAGTGTGAATTTTGGATTCCTAAGGTACAATTTCTCGGACACGTGATTGATAGTCAAGGCATTCATGTGGACCTCGCCAAAATCGAATCCATAAAGGACTGGGAATCTCCTAAGACGCCAACAGAGATTCGCCAATTCTTAGGCCTCGCTGGGTATTACTGAAGATTCATCGAAGGATTTTCAAAGATTGCCAAGTCGATGACCAAACTTACTCAGAAAGGAGTTAAGTTCGATTGGGGTGACAAACAGGAAGCCCCTTTCTAGTTATTAAAGCAGAAGTTGTGTAGTGCGCCAATTCTGGCTTTCCTGGGGGAAGCGAAGATTTTGTAGTCTATTGTGATGCGTCACATAAGGGATTGGGTGATGTATTAATGCAAAGAGAGAAAGTAATTTCTTATGCATCACGCCAATTAAAAATTCATGAGAAGAACTATACAACTCAGGATTTAGAACTTAGATCAGTAGTGTTTTCTCTGAAACTCAGGAGACACTATTTGTACGGAACCAAGTGTATGGTGTTCATAGATCACAAACATCTACAACACATTCTTAATCAAAAGGAGCTGAATATGAGGCAACGTCGTTGGCTAGAACTGCTCAGTGATTATGACTGTGAGATCCGTTACCACCCGGGGAAAGCGAATGTTGTTGCTGATGCTTTAAGCAGGAAGGAGCGGAGTAAGCCATTACGAGTTCGAGCCTTAGTGATGACTATTAGCTTGGATCTTCCTAAACAAGTCCTGAATGCTCAGACTGAAGCACGAAAACCAGTGAACATCAAGAACGAAGATATTGGAGGCATGTTGGTTGAAAATTCTAAGGATCTAGAGAAATTTAGAATGGAAAAGTTGGAACCTCGTGCGGATGGAACTCTATGCTTCAATGGCAAGAGTTAGTTACCATGTTATGGTGACTTGAGGACTGTGATTATGCACGAGTCCCACAAGTCAAAATATTATATCCCTCTAAGTTCTGATAAAATGTATCAGGATATGAAGAAGCTATATTGGTGGCCCAATATGAAGGCCAACATCGCCACCTATGTTAGCAAATGTCTGACGTGTTCCAAGGTCAAGGCAGAACATCAAAGGCCGTCAGCATTGTTGGTATAACTCGATATACCACAATGGAAGTGGGACAACATCACTATGTATTTTGTCACGAAGCTTCCTAAGTCGTCACAAGGCTATGACACCATTTGGGTGATTATTGACCGACTCACTAAGTCCGCAATCTTTGTACCGATAAGAGAAACTGATCCTCTAGAGAAACTGGCAAGAATGTACCTAAAGGAAGTGGTCATGAGGCATGGAATCCCTGTCTCAATTATTTGTGATCGTGACCCTAGATTCGCATCACATTTCTGGAGGTCACTTCAGAAAGCGTTGGGTACTAACCTGGACATGAGTACTACATATCATCCGTTGACTGACGGATAAAGCGAGAGGACTATTCAAACTCTCGAGGATATGCTGCGTGCCTGTGCGATCAACTTTGGAAAGGGTTGGGTTAACCATTTGCCATTAGTCGAGTTCTCGTATAACAATAGCTATCACACTAGCATCAAGGTTGCACCATTTGAAGCACTTTACGGTCGAAAGTGTCGTTCACCTGTGTGTTGGGCCGAGGTTGGACAAGTGTAACTTACTGGTCAGGAAATAGTTCAAGAAACAACAGAGAAGATCATCCAGATCAAGCAAAGGATGCAAGCCGCCCATGATAGGCAAAAGAGTTATGCCGATTTAAAGCGTAAGCCGATGGAATTCCAAGTTGAGGATAAAGTTATGGTTAAAGTTTTGCCTTGGAAAGGGGTCGTACGTTTTGGCAAACGGGGGAAGTTGAACCCTAGGTACGTTGGACCGTTCAAGGTATTGGAAAAGGTTGGATCCATTGCATACAAGCTTGAGCTTCCTGAAGAGCTGAGCAGGATTCACAATACGTTTTATGTATCCAACTTGAAGAAGTGTTATGCCGATGAACCATTTGCCGTTCCGTTGGATGGACTTCACTTTGATGACAAGCTTCAATTTGTCGAAGAGTTGGTAGAAATTATGGACCGTAAAGTTAAAAGGTTAAAGCGAAGCCGCATTCCAATAATCTAGGTTCGATGGAACTCCAGGAGAGGTCCTGAGTTTACATGGGAACGTGAAGACCAATTCTGGAAGAAATATCTACACCTCTTCACAAAGACCGCACCGTCGTCAAGTGCCGTGTCTTAAGCCTTGAGGACAAGGCTCACTTAATGGGGGGAGACTATAACACCCCGTGTTTTAGGGACATTGTACGTCGTTAATAAATTCACTATTTATTTTTAGTATTGTACGTGTTCGCTTTTAAATTAAAATCATTAAGTTAAATCGCGTAAGCTAAAAATAATCGTTAAATGTAAACAGGAATCCAACAATTAAATGTTTACATCAAGCAAATGTTAAGTAATTATTTTGAGGATAATTATTAACTTTGTTCATTTTATTTTTATTGGTTGCGTAAAGTGTTTACGTTTCGCGATAAAATACGTTTAGGCATTACTGGAACCACCAAAACTTTTCTACGCTTCAACAAATACCCACAATGGTACTGAATACTCAAAATTTACAAAATTTTATCATGTATATCTATATAAGGCCGGATACAAAGATGGAAATGCAAAGATATTTCTAGTTCAAAACATATTCCTTGAAATCATGGGATGATTTCCAACATAGGGAACCAAGGGCTTTTTCTTACTAAATCTAATAGTGAAATGGACCAAAGACTTCCTAGAAATCCTCCTAATGTCTTTGACTAGTCCATGTTTTTATGTATAGAGTGCAAGTAACAAAGAAACTCATACACGTCTCACTTTCATAGTAAAAACAACACTTTTCTCTCTTCCTTTTGCTCAATACCTATGGCTTAAAAAGAAGTCCATAAACAAACCATAAAAAACTTATTTACAACATTTACACACATTAATACATGATATCTAAGATAACCTTAGGTGTTTAGAAGGTTTGGTTTAAGGTTTACAAGGGTTAATCAAGCAAGAAGCAAGATTAGGGTTTCATTTGGAATTAGGGTTTTCAAGGGTTGTAAGCTAGGGTTTGGTTTCTAAACAATGGTTTAGATCACTTTGTACATCACTACACTTCATATTAAGGTTATCTAAAAACCTTAATCTCTTTACTTTTCATGATTTTTTATGCAATATAAGGTTTGAATTAATCCACCATCTAAGACTTGTTTAATTGTAAAAAAGGAATTTTACACATTTATGATAGGTAAACTTTATATATGTATTGTAAGAATTTCATATCATGTTAATAAAGAAGTTTATATAGTAATGTACAAGTGTTTGGTTATGTTAAAAAGTATATGTTAACACGTATTAACGAAAAAGTTACTTATGAAAGTTCATGGATAAATCCGTGTGTACACAATTTGGATCTAGTGATGATGGATAATATATGGACGAATCATGACGAGAGACCCTAAGGATGTTAAGCATGGTGATTATGAGTGTTGTAATAGACTTGTAACAAAGTGATTAAACTTAAAATTTAGAAAAACTCATTTTAAACACATTTTAAGAAAAAGTTCAAAACCTTCTATTTGAAATTCGAAATTAAAATATATATTTTTTGATTTTATAAAATACAATGACACAAAGAATTGGTGGGCAAAGTAGAGAAGAACACGAAAAAACAATTAAAATCGAAAGCGATACGCTAAATATTAAGTTATATCTTAATTAACGTATAATAGAAATTTATAAAAACAAGTTATAAAATACTTCTAATATATAAGGTTTATTATTTTTCCCAGATAGTACATAGTTTTAGGATCCTAAAACAATAAGAATCGTAATTTTTCAATCAATAACGAAGGAGTTATGAATTTCGCAATTTTACGGTAATTAAAGTTTATAAAAATAATTTTATAAACTATGAACAGTAAAAATCACTATTCATAATAGATACATATTTTTGAAAACTGTTATATTTTGATAAGATTTGTAATTTTGAAGACGTTCTTGAAAGAATCACTAAAATCGGAGCTAAAACGGATAAAATACGACATTTACGGGTTTTACGATAACTAAATTTATAAAATTACATTTATAAACTGTCATGAACAGTAAAAACCATTGTTCATCAGGGGACTAAAAATATGAAAATGTAATATTTTGATGACTCGTCTTAATACGAAAGCGTGGACATAAGAAACGTAAGAAACGTGCTTAAAACGAAGAAATTGCGTCGTTTTTGCTATTGAGATATTTATAAACGTTTTAACTTTATAAATATGATTTCACAAACACGATTAGATGGTGATGTAGCTATATAGAATTATATATGGTAGTATTTATTCAAAGTGCTTAGAACTTATACGACCTATAATTAATTAGGTTGCATTCGGCGTTTATCTGACGCATTTTCTGTGATATAATTGTTATTATACACTCAAGGTGAGTTCATAGCCCCACGTTTTACATTTTAATGATTTACAAATTTTGGAGTGAGAAACATATGCATGTTTAACAATTGGAAGCAAGTGGACATTTCACATTACGATTACGTGTTTGCCTAAGTAGCGATAACCCATCTGAGCCCATTATCATGAACTGTCAATTAATGTTGTGAGCGCGAATGTTATAAATAGATCTATTTGGGATTGACATCCCCGATCGGGTGAGACAGCGAATGTATACCATGTCGGACATAGGATGTTGAGGGTTAGAACATCATCACGGGCAATGTTGGCAATTTATGTTGCATTTCATACATGTCGAGCTTCAGTGTCATAAGCTTAGGAAAACGTAATTACATGTTATGATGTTTGCATCTGTTGCATTATCATGGGGAAATCTTGCGGTCCTACATTGTACATTTTATAAACCTATGAATTCACTCAACAATATGTTGACGTTTTAAGCAATGTTTTTCAGGGGATCAATAAGGCACGAGGTGCAAGGGATACATTGGTGGTTTTGATTTGGATGTCATGCATTAAAGATTTTGTCGCATTACATTTTGTATATCTGTTATGGGCTAGAAATCTTTGTATTTTGAACAAGTGAACAAGTGAAGCTTCGGGCTTTTGTAACAAACAATTTGTTAAATCCAATGTATCAGTTTTAAACGGCTTTTAATGGTCGTTCTTATATATATCTTGTGTTATTGATCTTTGAAGTACCACCCCCAACCCATATTCCACTGCGACCCAATTTGGGGGTGTTACAGATTGGTATCAAGAGCCAAGGGTATAGAGAACAGGTCAAATGTTTTTGCTGGACTATAACCATTTTTCAAACATTACATTCATACAAAGGGATTTTCACGGGACATATATACATACACTACTTGTTGCATTAGTTGGTTAAGACTAGATGCATTTAGGATTGATATACATGTTATGGTATAAATGTATATTACTATAAGAGTCTTATATTAAATACTAATATAAGCTATTTTGGATTTTCAGATACAGTCATGTAGGATTCTAAGGATTCCACGGTTACATACACTATGGTATCCAGCCCATTTGGAGGGTTGTTAGACATCGGATCTCCGAGGGTCGATGGACCACCCGTGATGCCAGAGGATCCATATGCATATGTGGTAGCTGCTTTTTAGGCCCCGCCATCTCCTGATTATGTGCCGAGTCTTGAGTACCCACCTTCACCAGACTTTGTTCCAGAGCCTATTTATCCAGAGTTCATGCCACCAGAGGATGAGGTACTTCTAGCTGAGGAGCAGCCCCTACCTACTGCTGTCTCACCTACTGCTAATTCATCAGGCTATGTTCCTAAGTCGGATCCCGAGGAGGATCCGGAGGAGGATGATAATGAGGACCCTGAGGAGGATACTGCTGATTATCCTGCCGACGAAGGAGACGATGACGATAATGAGGATGAGTCATTTGATGATGATGAGCATGATGATGTTAATATTAAGGGGGCTGAGGAGAAGGAGGAGCACTCAGCTCCTGCCAACTCTACTGTTGTTGCTTTACCAGCTGTTGATCATGCCCCATCTGCTGAGGAGACTGGGCCGTTTAAGACTAACGAGTCTGCGGCCCCACCACTACTACATCCTGCATACCGGGTTACTGCTAGGATATTGATCCAAGATAAGCCACCTATACCATTTTGGTCTGATACAGAGGTTACCAGACTCCTTGCTATACCTACTTCACCACCATCACCACTTTCCCCATGGTCATCACCACTACCTCAGATTCCCTCACCACCACTACTAGTATTACCACCACCACCTGCTAGTCCTAATTATCCTTTGGGATACAGAGCTGCCATGATCCAGCTAAGAGGTGAGGCACCGTCTACTTCCCATTCACCATCGCCACATATCATACTCTCCTACACCAGAGCAGATACACCTCCATCAGGGACACCACCACTCTTACCTATACCGCTACCTACTTCATTACTATCTTTGCTACTACCCTCTGCTAACCATGGAGAGGACAGGCCTGAGGTTCGCTTACCACCTCGGAAGAGGTTATGTTTTGCTTTTGGTCCTAGGTACGAGGTCGGAGAGAGCTTGTCTGCTGCTGCCGCTAGACCGGCTGAAGGTTTTAGGGTAGAATATGGTTTTGTTGCCACCATAGATAGGGAGATTAGGCATGATCTAGAGAGAGATGTCGGTTATGGGATCACCAAAACTTGGGATGAGATGCTAGTAGACATGCCAGGGGTACTAGCGACTAATGACACAAAGTTGGGTCGACGGATGACAGAGTTTTCCACTAGGGTTAGGCAAGACACAGATGAGATCTATGTGAGGTTGGATGATGAGTAGACTAAGCGATAGATGATGGCTAGTCGGCTCAACATGCTGTATAGGGATAGGCGTGCACATGCTCATACAACTTTACTGATGTAGAGAGAGGCTAGGATGTCTCGAGAGGCTTGGGGATGATCCATGGACGCTAGTAATCTTGCACGTTCAGAGGTTATGTCACTGCGTACTACTGTATTGGGTTAGCAGGCAGTTATTATAGAGTTGCAGGCAGCGGACCGCAGGAGACAGGCGGCGATTACAGAGTTGCTGGTAGCAGTTCATAGATCATGTTATGGCTAGCTATTTTGTACAACATACTAAGTATTACGGGTAACTCCCGGCTAGTATGGCTTTAGGTTGTATATATTCTTTGATCTTGTAACCTAATTGTAGTGATCGTTTTGTATCTGAACCATTCATGTATGTTTTCCAATTTATATATGGAATGGTTGTATTATGTCACATCTGTAATCGAATTTATTATGAATGAATGTCGATTTAGCTTATCCATTGTTAATATTCAATTAAGTTGTATATTTCATTGTGTGTTGTGATCTCATTTTTACTTATTATGTATATGTCATGTCATGGTTATGATTTTATAAAATCTAACGGGTATTATATTTTCTTGTGATTTGAAGAAAATGGCACCAAAGAAAAGGACCACAAGGTTAAACCCAGAAACAACAACCATAACCCCCACCACCACATCTGTCACTAATGCCCAACTGAAGGCAATGATTGACCAAGGCATTACTGCCACTTTGGCAGCACGTGATGCTGACAGAAATACAAATGGCGATGATAACCATATTTCGGGAATGAGTGTTAGAAGGACAGAATGAACTGGCCATGAATGTACTTACACTGACTTTCTCAAATGTCAACCATTAAACTTCAAAGGAACGGAAGGAGTTTCCGGTCTATCTTAATGGTTTGAAAGAATGGAGTCTATTTTCACATCAGTAATTGTACAGTTGAGAATCAAGTCAAGTCTGCTATTTTCACACTCCATTCAGTTGCTTTAACAAGGTGGACCACTCATGTCAAGACAGTTGGTCATGATGCCGCTTACGGCATGCCTTGGAAAACACTCATGAAAATGATGACTGACAAATACTGTCCTCGAAATGAAATCAAGAAACTAGAAATGGAGATTTAGGATCTGAAGGTGAAGGATACTGACTTGACAAGTTATACCCAACGCTTTCAGGAATTGGCTTTGTTGTGCGGGAGGATGTTTCCCAAAGAATCAGATAAAATTGAAAAATATTTCGGTGGTCTTCGACAGATTTCATGGGAGGTGTCGTGGCGTCCGAACAAGACAATGCAAGAAGAAGTTGAAATCGAAAACGAAGCTATTTGTATAAGAAATCCGTTATTTTGCTGATTCGTTTAGTCAGAGAATATAGATCGAGAGCAAGATAATAACCAACAAAAACAACAACAACCACAAAACAAGAGGCAGAACACCGGCAGGGCTTATGCTGTAGGGACTGGTGAGAAGAAGCTATACGGGGGATCTAAACCTCTATGCCCTAAGTGCAATTATCACTACGATGGTCCATGTGCTCCCAAATGCCACAGGTGCAATCGAGTTGGCCATCTGGCCTGTGATTGGAGGAGTCCTGCTAATGCCAACACTACTAATAACTAAAGGGAAACTGGGACAGGTCAGAAGCCTACTTGCTATGAATGTGGTGCCCAAGGACATTTTAAGGAGGAATGTCCAAAACTGAAGAACAACAACAATCGAGGCAACTCAGCTGGAAATATCAATGCTCCAGTGAATGTGTATGCGGTAGGCCATGCAGGCACAAACCCAGACTCCAACGTCGTAATGGGTACGTTCCTTCTAAACAACACCTTATGCTTATATCTTTTTCGTTTATTGGATGCCGATAGGGAGTTTTTAAAATTGTGTATACTGCATTTAGCTTTCAAAATTGATATACAACAATGCATTAGATCACCTATTATGACAGTTGAATAGCCGACGATGAGAATAAAATAGTTGACCTACTATCTTAGGGGTAGTGTACATTAACATACTGAACATCCCATTCAACATAGACTTAATGACCGTAGAACTTGGTAGTCTCGACATCATAATCGGTATGGATTGGTTGGTAAAGTACCAAGCTACATTGTCGGTGTGACGAGATAGATAGTGACGATATCCCTTGGGGAAATGAAACTCTAATCGTTCATGGTGACGGAAGCAACCAGGGAAACGAGGCTCGTCTGCACATTATCTCGTACACCAAAACATGCAATACTTACTAATAGGATGTCAGTCTTTTTGGAAACGTTATACAAGGTGACAGAAGACAGTAGGAGAAGAAGCGACTTGAGATAAATCGATGTTCGATATTTTTATCTAAGTATTACCTGTCGACTTGCCGGGTCTTTCGACTCGAAAAGAAAGTGGAATTTCAATTTGATCCTGATTACCTGGTGATGCACATGTTGACGGGCACCTTATCGATTGGCGCCTTCTGAAATGAAAGAGTTGTCGGAGAAAACTGAAAGAACTATCCGACAAGGCTTTATAAGACCAGTTCTCACCTTGGGGAGTCGGTCTTGTTCTAGTCAAAATGGAAGGTGGTTCCTTTTCGATTGTGCATCCGATATCGTGAACTGATCAGCTGACGGAGAAGTATCGATTATCCACTCCCAAGATCGATGATTTGTTTAATCAACTATAAGGTTCTATTGTTTAATTCTAAATAGACCTGCGATAAGGGTTATCGCCAGACTATCGAGTACGGGTAGAGGATATTCCCAAAAACAGCATTCCAAAATCGGTTTGGTCATGACGAGTTACTAGTTATGCCATTTGCTTGACGAATGCCCCATCGGTATTTATGGAACTCTCATTGAACGCGTGTGCATGACTATTTGGAATAAATTTGTAATTGTCTTTATTGACGATATCCTTATCTACTCCAAGAACAAGAAAGAACATAAAGAGCATCTTAAGGCAGTTCTGGAATTGCTTAAGAAAGAGAAGTTGTATGCTAAGTTCTCTAAATGTGAATTTTAGATTCCTAAGGTACAATTTCTTGGCGACATGATTTATAGTCAAGGCATTTACGTGGACCCTGCCAAAATCGAATCCATAAAGGACTAGGAATCTCCTAAAACACCAACAGAGATTCGCCAATTCTTAGGTCTCGCTGGGTACTACCGAAGATTCATCGAAGGATTTTTGAAGATTGCCAAGTCGATGACCAAGCTTACTCAGAAAGGAGTTAAGTTCGATTGGGAGACAAGCAGGAAGCCGCCTTCTAGTTATTAAAGCAGAAGTTGTGTAGTGCGCCATTTTTGGCTTTACCTGAGGGAAGCGAAGATTTCGTAGTCTATTGTGATGTGTAACGTAAGGGATTGGGTGTTGTATTAATGCAAAGAGAGAAAGTAATTTCTTATGCATCACAACAATTAAAAATTCATGAGAAGAACTATACAACTCATGATTTGGAACTTGGATTGGTAGTGTTTTCTCTGAAACTTTGGAGACACTATCTGTATGGAACTAAGTGTACGGTGTTTACTAATCATAAGAATTTGCAACACATTCTTAATCAGAAGGAGTTGAACATAAGGCAACGTCATTGGTTAGAGTTGCTCAGTGATTATGACTGTGAGATTCGTTATCACCCGGGAAAGGCAAATGTTGTTGCTGATGCTTTGAGCAGGAAAGAGCGAATAAAGCCATTAAGAGTTTGAGCCTTAGTCATGACTATTGGTTTGAATCTCCCCAAACAAATTTTGAGTGCCCAGACTGAAGCACGAAAACCAGAGAACATCAAGAACGAAGATGTTAGAGGTATGTTGATTGAAAATTTAAAGGATCTAAAGAAACTTAGAATTGAAAAGTTGGAACCCCACGCGGATGGAACTCTATGCTTAAATGGCAAGAGTTGGTTACCATGTTATGGCGACTTGAGGACTGTGATCATGCACGAGTCCCACAAGTCAAAATATTCTATCCATCCAGGTTCTGACAAGATGTATCAGGAAATGAAGAAGCTATACTGGTGGCCTAATATGAAGGCCGACATCACCACCTATGTTAGCAAATGTTTGACTTGTTCTAAGGTCACGGTTGAACATCAAAGGCCATCGGGTTTGTTGGTAAAACCCAAGATACCTTAATGGAAGTGGGATAATATCACAATGGATTTTATCATAAAGCTTCCTAAGTCGTCACAAGGCTACGACACCATTTGAGTGATTGTTGACCGACTCACTAAGTCTACAATCTTCGTACCCATGAGGGAAACTGATCCCGTGGAGAAACTGGCAAGAATGTACCTAAAGAAGGTGGTCACGAGGCATGGGATACCTGTCTCAATCATTTGTGATCGCGACCCTAGGTTTGCATTAAATTTCTGGAGGTCACTTCAGAAGGCTTTGGGTACTAACTTGGATATGAGTACTACGTACCATCCATAAACTGACAGACAAAGCAAGAGGACTATTCAAACTCTCGAGGATATGTTGCGTGCTTGTGTGATCGAATTTGGAAAGGGATGGGTTAACCATTTGCCATTAGTCGAGTTTTCATATAACAATAGCTATCACGCTAGCATTAAGGCTGAACCTTTTGAAGCGCTTTACGGTCAAAAGTGTCGTTCACCTGTTTGTTGGGCCGAGGTTGGAGAAGTTCAACTCACTGGTCTAGAGATAGTTCAAGAGACGACCGAGAAAATCATTCAGCTGCTCGTGATCGGCAAAAGAGTTATGCCGATTTAAAGCGCAAGCCGATGGAATTTCAAGTTAGAGATAAAGTTATGCTCAAAGTTTAGCCTTGGAAAGGAGTAGTATGTTTTGGCAAACGGGGGAAGCTAAACCGCAGATATGTTGGACCTTTCAAGGTGTTGGAAAAAGTTGCAGACGTTGCTTACAAGCTTGAGCTTCCTGAAGAGCTAAGCAGGATTCACAATACGTTTCACGTATCCAACTTGAAGAAGTGCTATGCCGACGAACCATTAGTCGTTCTGTTGGATGGACTACACATTGATGACAAGCTTAATTTTGTCGAGGAACCAGTCAAAATCATAGATCGTAAAGTCAAACGGTTGAGGCAAAGTCATGTAGCAATTGTCAAGGTTCAATGGAATTCCAGGAGAGGTCCTGAGTTCACATGGGAACGTGAAGA
>BQNB010060180.1:11881-37029 GCA_026074375.1 Tanacetum coccineum
TAATCGGGTCCAGCATACCATAAAATCATATGTGTTCGATTTTATAAAACAAACATGCATCCCCCTCGCGGGTTTAAAAACAATTAAAAGATTTAAATGCGAGGCTATGAACTCACCTTAAGCAAAAGATCCAATTCAATCAAGTCAACAAGCGCAAATAGCTTCACGTCCTAACCGCGACCTATATAATACATATATACCGGTACGTGACTACAAGTAAAATAACTCGTATAATACATACTTGCATATATACATATATCACAATTACGTATATACAATCATATACTACAATCTCCAAGTGCGACGCAAAACATTTCACTTTGACGCACTTAACAATATTACAACATTTTCCATAAAGTTTCCATTTTTAGAAAGTTACCGAAAGTAAAGATAATTTAATCCGAACTTCATATTTCGTTATCAATTAACTAGCATTACGAGCCCTTTGCTCATTATAGACTATATTCAAAAGTTTACGTTAGTTTGTCTTTCAAAAGTTAAACTTCGTAGTTGACTTTTTACCACAAAAATACTCAAACTTGGCTCGGCCGTAAAACGTTCGTTATTAAGAGTTACGTGACGATCCACCTAGCGAAACGGAGCTTAAGGTGAACACTATCACTTAGCATTATCAAAATTAACTTTTAAAAAGTTCTCGACTTGCTACGGTTATGTCAAACTTGGTCAACCCAAAACCTATAAAAACGACATTTTTGACATAATCCGATTATCAAAATACGCTTAACTAGTCTAATATAATTATACCAAAACCATCAAACTTTGGTCAATAGCCAAACACGCTTTCAATAATTTCCGCACTTGAATTTTATAGTAATAACCATATAACACGCATTATAACTAAATTAATCAATACATAAACATAACTAGATGCTCACAATGCTTTTAAGAAAATCAAACTATGGTTTCCCTTTGGCTTTTGAATTCGGACGCAAGCACAAACCCAAACAAACCAACCTTTTCATTCAACCAACTTCAAAACAACAACAATCTAGCTATACTAAACACCCCCTTATACACGAAATCTACATGAACCAACCAAAAATTCAACTTCTTCAAATCTTATTGCATGTGAGGTTTTAATAATAGGTTTTGTAGCTCTTGAAACAAGGATTAATAATATGTAATGCATGTCGGAGATTTGACAAGAAATGGGTGTTTGTTTGTTGGCCGGTCGTGGACTAGGAGAGAAAGGGAGGAGAGACCAATTTTCATAAAAGTGTTATATGTGTGCATATGGGTCCTTTTTATAGAAAACAAGTTTAGCAATTTGGCAATTTAGGCCCCTCCATCCTTAAGTCCTTTTAAAACTAGTACAAAGTGTTTCTTTTATAAATAGGATCGGCCAAAGACTCGGGTCACACCACGTTTATAAATATTTTAAATTCGTCCCACTAATTTTTCTTTAAAACGTTTAATAAAACGTTAAGCCTCGTAAAACACGACCTTTAAACATGGTTTTTACAAAAACTCGAGGAAACGTCGTAAAATATAAAAATAACATATTCACGCTCTCGGAGCAACAATATAAATTTTTTAGACTTTCTTAGACGCTAAAAACAAATAGAAACTCAATTACGTCATGAGATTATTCTATAAATGGAAATTCTCATCAAACCTTACATAGCATAAACGACTATAACTATTTACGTAGCAAAATAATTATCGTAGCTTGGGATAGACGTTGAACTGAAACTCGGGTTGTTACATTCTCCCCTCCTTTAGGGAGCGTCGTCCCGGTGCTCAACTCAACTTATCCGTTTTTCCTCGCTTCATCCAAACTTGTAAAGAGATGAGGGTACTTTTTCTTAATCTGATCCTCACGTTCCTAAGTAAATCCTGGACCTCTTTGCGAATTTCAACGAACTTTAACTATAGGTATCCTACTTTGCTTAAGTCGCTTAACCTCTGTATCAACAACTTCCATTGGCTCTTCAATCATATGCAACTTATCATCAAGTTGAATCTCATCCATTAGAACAACAATATCACCTTCCACTAAACACTTCTTAAGATTTGAAACATGAAACGTACTATGAATCCCCTTCAATTCTTCAAGTAACTCCAACGTATAAGCTACAAGACCAACTCTAGCTAGAATCTTAAATAGCCCAATGTAACGTGGACTTAACTTTTTGCGCTTTCCAAAACGCACAACGCCCTTCCATGGCTATACCTTGAGCAGTACCATATCATCGACTTCAAATTCTAACGGCTTAGTTCTCTTATCTACATAACTTTTCTAGCGACTACAGGCGGTTAACAAACGGTTTTTAATCTGGATGATTTTCTTAGTCGTATCACGGATCAATTCTGGACCGGTGAGTTGGCTATCCCCAACCTCACTCCAGCATACAAGTGATCTACATTTCCGTCTGTACAAAGCCTTATATGGTGCAGCCTTAATGCTCGCATGATAACTATTGTTGTATAAACATCACCAATGGCAGATCCAATCCCAACTACTTCCAAATCAATCACACAACACGCCAACATACTTCTACTAGCGTTTGTATAGTCCTCTCGCTTTGACCATCCGTTTGAGGGTGGTAAGAGGTACTCATATCCAAATTCGTCCCCAACGCTTCCTGAAGTGATCTCCAGAAATTAGACGTAAAATGGCTATCTCAATCTGAAATGATAGAAACAGGTACACCATGCCTATATATAATCTCCTTTAAATACAATCGCGTGAGTTTCTCCATACTATCCGTTTTCTTCATTGGTAGGAAATGAGCTGATTTGGTCAGTCGGTCGACAATAACCTAAATCGTATCATACCTACTCGTCGTTCTTGGCAAACCACTCACAAAATCCATAGTAATCCTTTCCCACTTCCAGACTGGGATCTCAGGTTGTTGCAGTAATCCAAATGGTTTCTGATGCTTGGCCTTAACCTTCGCACAAGTCAAACACTTACTAACATACGTGGCGATATCAGCTTTCATATTCGGCCACCAGTATAACAACTTCAAATCTTGATACATCTTGTCCGATCCCAGATGGATGGAATACTTGGACTAATGCACTTATCTAACCTAAATCCCTCAATCTCACCGAATCGCTGGGCAATCCAAACATGATTCGCCAAAACATCGGCGTTCCATCAGGAAAAATTTCGAAATTCGGGCCCCTTTTTTTTTAAAATCAATCTCCCCAAATTTTTCCCTCCGTTACATAGCTTTCTTCTTCCCATTTGTGCTTCCTTCTGAGCTTTACGAATCTGCTTTGGTAAATCATTGTGAACAGTCATCATCAAAGCTCGAACACGTAGTGGCTTAATTCTTTCTTTTCGACTTAAGGCGTTGGCCACAACATTCGCTTTTCCAGGATGATACCGTATTTCACAATCATAATCACTCAATCCATCTTCGTTGTCTCAAGTTTAACTCTTTCTAATTCAAAATATATTGTAGGCTCTTGTGACCGGTGAAAACCACACACTTCGTCCCATACAAATAATGTTTCCATAATCTAAGAGCAAAAACAACGGCTCCTAACTACAAATCGTGAATAGTGTAATTCTCTTCATGGACCTTTAATTGTCTAGAAGCATACGCTATCACCTTCTCTCTTTGCATCAACACAGCTTCATAACCCTTAAGAGATGCGTCACAATACACCACAAAATCTTTCGTTCCCTCGGGCAACGCTAGATATGCGGAGCACGTACACAACTATCTGCTTCTAAAATGTTCTTGAAAAGCTTCTTTCTCTAATTTACTTTTAACCATTCGTATTTCTTATTTTTCTGAGTCAACTTTGTTAGTGGCTTAGAAATCAAAGAAAAACCTTCAATAAACCTCCTATAATACCCAGCCAATCTAAGAAATTGCCTCACCTCCGTTGGCGTCGTCGGTGCAGCCCAACTCTTAATGGCTTCGATCTTGGCAGGATCAACATGAACACCACTACGATCAATCACATGACCCAGAAATTGTACTAAATCTAGCCAAAAATCACACTTTGAAAACTTGGCGTACAATCTCTCTTTCTTAAGCAACTCCAAAATAATCTTCAAATGCTTCCCATGCTCTTCTTCGTCCTTAGAATAAACCAAAATATCATCGATGAACACTATGACGAACTTATCAAGATATGGCTTGCATACTCGGTTCATCAAGTCCATAAACATAGCAGGCGCATTAGTCAATCCAAACGGCATTACTTGGAACTCAAAGTGACCATACCGACTTCTAAATGCAGTAATCAGAATGTCTTCCTCTTTAATGCATAACTGGTGATATCCTGATTGCATATCGATCTTAGAATACACACTCGAACCTTGCAGTTGGTCTAATAAATCATCAATTCTCGGAAGAGGATAATGATTCTTGACAGTCAACTTGTTCAACTCGAGATAATCTATACACATTCTAAAAGATCCATCTTTCTTCTTCATAAACAAAACTGGTGCTCCTCACGGTGATGAACTTGGACGAATAAATCCTTTCTCCAGCAGCTCTTGCAATTGTACCGACAATTCTTTCATCTTAGACGGTGCCAATCTATACGGTGCACGTGTAGCAGGTGCAGCCCCCGGTACTAGATCAATTCGAAATTCTACTTGCCTCGGTGGTGGTAGTCCTGGCAACTCCTTAGGAAACACCTCAGGGAAATTACGAATTACAGGCACGTCTTCCATTCATTTCTCCTTCGACTTGTTCTCTGTAACATGTGCCAAAAACAAATGACAACCTCGCTCGACGTACTTACGGGCCTTAATACACGAAATGACCTTTAAACGAGATACACCCTTGTCACCTTCGACTATTAGTGTTTTATTCCCATACGGTATACGAACAACTTTCTCACCACAGACGATAATGAAATCGTGCTTGACAAGCTAATCCGCACCGATGATGACGTCAAACGTACCAAGCTCAATCGGCATAATATCGATTTCAAAAACATGGTTCACTAGACTCAAAGTGCAACCTTTCAAAACAGTGTTCGTACTAACTATCCTTTCGTCAGCTAACTCTACCTCATAACTATCCTCTATTTTAATCGGTTTGATATCGAGCAATGAACTAAATCTAGTGTTCACAAAACTCCTATCGAAACCCAAATCGAATAAAACAGAAGCATATTGGTTATTTAGCAGAAACGTACCAGTAACCACATTCGGACCTTGCGGATCAGCATCCTTAATAGCATAAGCTTAACCACAAACTTCTCTAACTTCTTCTTGCTTAACCTTCTTTGGACATCAGTTCCTAGTATAACCTTGCTCACCACAATCATAACAAGTCCAAATAGGTTGAGCGTTAGCACCCGTGGCAACACTCTTCTCCTTACAATATCTTACCTTATGCCCAACCTTTCCATACTTGTGGCACTTAACCGTGCACTGACCAGCATGGCGAGTAAAAAAGTGTTCACACAAAGGAAGCTTTCCATCAGTAGGATCGGTAACTATGGCTCGTGCATTTCCTTGCCTTTGACTACTCTGCAAAGCATGATGAAGTTATATATGAATCCTTTGATTGACCTTAACACTGCTATTTCTAACTTTGAAGGTTCTCCTACATTCGTTCTTTCCTTTCCAAAATCCTCGCAATCTCTACTTTCTATTTTTTTGCTCCATCAACTTTATGAGCCATACGTACACTTCTTCAAATCACAACAGGCTTTAGAAGATGTCACTTACGTCACCCTTGATATTTATCGCCAATCTCCGGATGTAAGCATCAACCTTCACACTTTCAGGCTCTACCATTTTTGGACACATCAAAGCCAGTTCATTAAACCTCTAAGTATAGGCAACAACATCATACTCTTTGACCTTTAAGTTCCACAATTCGTGCTCCATTCTTTGAACTTCTTCTAACGGACAAAACTCCGCAGTCATCAGTTGCTTCAACTCAGTCCAAGGCATTTGGTTCACAATCTCCAAACCCATAGTTACAACCTTAGTTTTCCACCAAGTCAAAGTTGGTCCTTCCAATGTAGTAGAAGCAAACTTTACCTTCTTGCCCTCTGCACATTCACTGATCTTGGAAACACTCTCAGTTTTCTCAAAACATCTTCTCAATTCAACAACTCCCTCAACCTCACAAAAGACGGTAGGATTGCACTTCATAAACCCAGCAAAAGTGCACTCACGAATAGCAAGTGCAGTGTCTCGACCTCTAACTGGCCTAAATCCACTAGCATCATTCCTGGCATTCGCTTGCCTTGTCCGCTCAGCAGCAATAGCGGCATTAACACTTTCCTTGATCATTCAGCGAATAGCAGCTTGAGTCATAGGTGCAGACTTTGGAGGCATGATTCTATCACGTCACACAAAAAACAATCTGATAAACATTCATAACATGATATTCTCATAACATGGTACAATGACAAATCAACCATAACAACAGTCATACAACATCAAGTAGTAATCAAAAGATAGTCATTCATTTTTCATCACAAGAGAATTAATACATAGTTGCATTGTTTCATGAAATGTTACAAATCATTACAACCAATAGCACTAAATCTACTAACCGAGGACTCAGTTTAGTGATTACACAACAAAAGAAACTACAATTGAAACTAAACTACTAAGCATCAGGAGGAGATCCTCGCGGTTCAAACAAAGGACTTTTTTCATCTTCAATCGAAACATTGATAGCTTTATTCGGTCTTTCTTCAAACATAAATCCCCTACGAATCATCTCTTGATAGAACTCATACTGGAAACTCAGTGCTGGGGGGGGGGGGGGGGGGGCTAGAGAGATCTCACGCGATCTCGTTCATTCTACATAAGAAGGAATGTGTTACTAAACCTTGCTTCTTCCAGTTCCTTCTTTAATTTTTTACATTCAACCCTATCTTCAGTATTACCAAGCTTTTCAACCAGCTTTTCGATTGCAGCCATTCCTTGCTCCACACTAGAACGCACTTCATTACCTAAATCTAAAATCAACTTACCATAGAACTTATCCTTTGTTTTTCATTTCTTCTCGACCAATGCATGCGTCATCTCGCATCTATACAATCGTCTTGAAAAATTGACCATTCAACCAAAAAGAGAATCAATATCCCGTCTCATAAAGCCAGGTAGTAAACTATCACCATCCTTTAGAGGAATAGCGGCAGTAGACGATTCACCTACCTTATAGACACTAACAGGAACAGTCTCATCCTCATGCTCAATCGGATTCTTAACCTCAATCTCATCATCAGGTTCAGACTCAGAAGCAGGCGGCTGAGGGTTAAGAGGATCCACCTCTTTATAAGTATATGTCAACTCTGGCTCATTCTCATCTTCCTTAACGTCGACTTCCATATCATCTTCTTCTTCTTGAGGATCTTCTTCCTCCTCAAATTCATCTTCTTCTGGGTCTTCGTCTTCATCCACTAAGACAGGTTTGGGAATAACGGGAACGTCATCGTGTTGATTCGGCTCGACAACAGGTACATCATCTACGTGATCGGGAGGAATTACGTTCACCATGATAATCTAGAAAATATCGTATGATACTTACTTAATAGCGCATCACTTCCTTATTATTATCAGAACACTATTACCAAAATAACAGCTCGCAAAAAAGTGCAACAATTAAAATTCACAAGTCGCGACCTTCTCAATCCGTATATACCTCAATTATATTTCAAACATATATAGTATTAGTTATCATATAATCGCATGACATTCTATGCATACAACACATGCACAAATGTACCCACATATAACACTTTATGCATTCGACCCACACATAAATATCCACGATTAACCAATTATACATATAACACATACGTAAACATAACCAATGGCAACAAGGAGTCTTGGCGTGCGTGTAGAAGAGTTATAGTTTAGGTTTTTCAAAAAGACTCGACCTAGTTCTCTACAACTTTAGACTCTTGATATCACTTTGATATCTAACATGATTACAATTTGAGTTTTGAAAACAACCTAGTTCTCTACAACCGAAGCTCTGGTACCACTCTATAAAACCCTGCCCTGAGGGGCATCAGATTGCGCAGCGGAAATTAGCAATTTTGTGTTACTAAATAGCATCCTTCACCACAATAATAGAAAATGACCCAAATAAGATGTTTTACCAAACGTGTGTTCCATAATTATTCAGAGTTAAAAGGCATTTAGGTCCCACAGAATCGTAACCACCGTCTATTACAAACAATGAAAGACAATTGTTTTCAAATAAAAGACATTGTTTTTAAACATAACATAAGACATAGTTTTTGAAAGACCAGAACACAAAAGTAGTCTTTCCATAAAATCCATCACACGCACGACACCTCCACGCCATCGTTGCCTTCAGCCTTGGTTACCTGGGATAAGACATGTTTATAACGTCAACAACAAAGTTGAGTGAAATTCATAGAGTTTAAAATAATCAATAAGTAAAAACCTTTGAACACATAATTAGTTCTCGGGAAAACAAAGCAACAAATGCAATGTATAACAATTTCTTTTCTTTTACGCAATAAGCTCATGACACCGAACGCTAACAACACATATGGCATTTCATATGTTAAAGTGCCCCAAACAAGGTATTATTGTCATATACCTACTAATTTCTAAGTACAAAATGTTCGTTGACAGGGTGTTCACTAAAGGATTCAGACCCCGGACAGGGTTGTCAAACCCAATAGATCTATTTAATGCATTAGCGTTCACCTCACAAGGCAATTAACGCTTCATGAAATAAAGGACTTCGACAATAGCTACTTATGCGGAAACAATCTCATAATCGGGTCAAGCATACCATAAAATCATATGTGTTCGATTTATAAAACAAACATGTATCCCCCTCGTGGGTTTAAAAACAATTAAAATAGTTCAAAAGCGAGGCTATAAACTCACCTTAAGAAAAAGATCCAATCAATCGACTTCAACAAACTCAAGAAAATTCATGTCTAACCGACTTCAACAAACTCAAGAAAATTCATGTCTCGCGAGCTCACCCCTCAAATATGTAAACAAATACAAATATGTATAAATACACAACAAGGGACGAAAACGCGCGAGACCAAGAAAACCGGAAACAGTATAGAGTGTTCCCGGGTCGTTATGTCCCAACGAGGCTGGAATGGATTATCGAAAGACGATTGATGATTGGTGCTTGAATGTCACAGGGAATGATTTGGAATTAAAACTGAAAGCAAATGCACATAAAAATTAAACAAGAACATAAACTAGAACAAGCATGAAAGCTACTAAAAACTTTTACACTAAGGCACAAATAAGCTAATCTAAATCTAAATAAGCAAATTAAGCATGAAATTTAAGCTAAATTAACAAGAGTAACACAACAGTACTAACAACAGTACTACCAGTATTAACTACCAGTACTAACTTGGAGTTAGTACTGCTAGGCTAAAGTTAGTACTGTTAGTGTTAGTTAGTACTGCTACCTTTGAAATCCAAGAAAATGAACTCCTAGGCATACTAACTTAAGTTGAGTACTGGTAGTGTTAAGTTTAATGCGTTCTAAAAATGAACTAGCAGTACTACTTATAGAGTTAGTACAGTTAGTGAAGTTAGTACATGTCCTAAAAATGACTAGGCAGTACTAACATAGTAGCTAGTACTGCTTGTTTAAAACAAGCCTTTAACTTTTTTCAAAAATCATTTTAATTTCAAACTTATTAAAAACAATTATCGAAATAACAAGTATAAACACTTATAAATATAAAGAATTTTCAATCCATAATAATCACTTAAAATAAGCATATTTAGTCTAGCATATAAACTACAACTACCAGTTGTAACAAATAAACTAGGCAGTTCTGTCAATAGAATAAGTAAATAAGAAAAAGTAAGCTGACTTACTACATAACCCGTGCTCAAAACAGAGGGCAAACAACAAATCTACAAGCTCTAGCTTGAATAAAACAAGCTAGTGATAGTCCATAAGGCCCATCCATAACTGGCTTAAGAGAGACTTACTACACCCTTGCTCAAAACAGGGTCAAACAATGAATCTACAAGCTCTAGCTTGCATAGAACAAGCTAGTGAGAGTCCATAAGCCCATCCAGAACTGGCTTATCATCCAATAAATAAGCTGTGGTGTATTGAGAGTGATTTTTGTGATTTTCTTTTAACTACTTAACTTTTTAGTTTTACTTAATGAAAACAGCTTATAAATAAGCTGTACTGATAGCTTTTTGGAACACAAACAATATAAGTAAGAAACTTAACACTTGAAATTGTAAATTGATTTAAAACTCAAATTGCATTAAAACTTGAAAGTTTTACAAAGCTGAAAGTAAAAGCTGTAAATGACTGAAAATTAAGCTAAATTATTCTAAGATTAACTAGTTGCCTCAAAGGCTTACAAAAGGTTCTATTTATAGCCGAAGTCTTTTACTTGCAGCTTGTGCTTCTTTGGAGAGATAAAACCAAGTGTGCTAGTTGTGTGAGGTGAAATAGTAGGGTGGATGAAATGATTTTGGTAGGGTGTTGAGTGATTTTGCAGGGGAGAAGTATGGGAGCAAAACAGGGTGCTGGTTTTGGTATTGGCGGGAAGATTGGGAAAGGGTTATACAAGTTGGGTTGTGACAGAGAGAGGTTGAAGATGATTAAGGGAATGTTTGGTTTGTGTACAAGAAAAGCCCCTCCACATCTTTCTTCTTTTCATTCTCTTTTTCCCCTTTCTCTCTTTTATAAATGAAGTTTCCCAAATTGGCATAATCAGCCCCCGTGGTTTATATAATAATATAACTTAGGGGTTTGGCACTTTTTGACCCCTCAAGTTATATTTTTCTATGCTTTTTTTTTCTTCTCGGAGTTGACTTGACTTTGATTGGGCTTCGTCTTCACACACTTTTCCATCCCGTGTCCTGTTTTGTCGCTTTTTGCTTTTTTATATATATTTATATTAGCTTGTCGTTTTGCGTTCTCCTTGAAGAGAGCTTCGCAACGAGCTAAAGTATGTCCAAAATGGAGTTAATATGAATGAGATATCGTGTCTCAAAGTGGGACACGTGAAACACAAAATCTGAGAATCTATTTTAGGAATAGATTTAAACTTATCAAATAAGTTTGCAAAATATTTTGTGTCATTAAATGATATGAAAATCTGTTTTGGTAATAAAAGATTTGTCTTATTGATGACAAATATTTATCTTGGAAAACAAGACAACGTTTTCACTATAAATAGAGGCCTAGTCTCATTCGTTTTATACAACAAAAAATAAAGCTCCATAGCAACCAAGTTTCAGCAATCCTTTCGATCAGAATCATACGACTGCTTTCGTGATATTTTAGGCAAGTTGGTTAGGTCCGACTGTACAACAGCTTTGAACGTTGTACCCTGGGAGACAGACGACGAATCTGTTTTAAGGGAAGCGTGTCCAACACGTGCCTCGTTCCACGACCTTTTACTGCTTTCTTTATTTATCTTTCATAGTGTCTGTCTTTTGCTTCTACCCATTCTGTCTGTTTTATTTCCTGTCATTTAATTTCTGTTAATTATTATTAATTGTAATATGATTTTATTTTAATAAAAGTGTACATGTTTCCTTACAATCTTAAAACAGATTATGTGTAACAGAATTAAAAATACTTTTGTTAAATCAAATTAATTATTATTAACAGATTTTATATTTATAAACTGTTTTCTATCGAAACCAGGTTGGGTTTCTTTGGAAATCAGTTTTAATTAAACAGAATTTTAATTTACAAATTTGAAATTATAGATGTATAACGATTTTTAAAAGCAGTTGTTCAGATCAGTTTATTTTGAAACAAAGATTGAGTTTCTATTAAACTGATTTATTTGATTCATTGAAACCAATTTGAGTTTCTTTGAATCGGATTTGGTACAAGTTTAAATAAACCAAGTCGAGTTTATTAGATACCAAATTATTTTAATAGTTCTTAACTGTTTTGTATTGACAGTTTGTTAAGATCTTTTTAATGGAAATTGACAACATCATATTACATATGTGTTTTTTTTATAAAACCATTATGTAATAAGCGATATTGTTTAATTGGTTAGTCGAAAGACTTCCTTTAAAGTGGTTTTGTATAATGGATCTTACAAAACATTAACGTTTTAAACAAAATTCGCTTAAAATCATTTTTGTTAAGAAACACTATGTGATTAAGCACGTTGTTAATGGTACCAAATTAGTTTCAAACTAATCATGGGACCTCATATTAACATTTGGAATGTCACGAGTGACATGAAAGGATCTGCTCCCGAACCTGTTAAAAGGGAGACCGATACTCAAGTTACGTGTACGGTAGATGCTTTAAAGCATTCAGAAACCTTATGTGCCATAACTATGCGTTATATGGCCTGAATGACATGAAAACTAAGGCCATGAGGGAATCCGACCTTAGATAATGGTGGATTAGCACTTAGGTATCATGCCATGTATATGGTGATAAGAGTTTGATTAACTCTTTCAATGCAGTTGAGAATGGAGAGAACGAATTTAGGCAACTCTCCTACTGCTAGTATCAAGGGAAAAGGAGATGTGATTCACATCTAGAAAAGAGTCTAAGTTAACCAACGCGTTGTACGTGCCTGAGATTCATAGGAATCTTGTGTCCGGATGGTTGCTTAATGAAATTTGGCTTTCATCTTGTGGTTGAATCAAATAAAAATTGAGTTCACGAATAACATAATTTGAGTCCGTACGGGTTACGCCTTTATAAATGTTTAAGCTGAATGTATTTTCTAATGGTCATTTTAGCAAAATGAGTTGAAATTAGCTTATTTGATTCTTTAAATGTATGGCATGGCTGATTCAGACATGTTTTAACTCAATATGTTGTCTAATTAAACTAAATTGGATACCCACTTTTTGTATTGACACGGACTACACAATTAAAACTTGTGTTGAAGCCAAATTAACAAGATTGTCTTTTCTCTCAGTTGAACAGAAAATAACCAAACCCTTGATATGATTCACAAGGTTTTATGTGATTTGAAATTGATATCTACTAAGGTAGAGAATAACGAGTGCTTCATCATATTTGTAGATGGTATACAAAATATTGCTATTTATACTTACTTGAGAGTAAGGATATAGACAAGATTGTTCTATATAAATAAGTATGAAATCAACTATAACGAAACAGGTGGTTCAAGTTCCCAGAACGGAGGTGAATATGTGTCTTTATTTCTAGATTTATGTTCTATACTTAGAATAAGACACAAATTTATTGCTCTTGATACTTCAACAATAGAATTGTTGAAAAACCGTGCCTTGGAAGATATGGTTAATGCCATGTTCGTAAGCCTTGGTTTAAGCCATGGCATGTGAGGGAAAGCCGATTAATGTCGCTACTTTATCCTGTAGATAAGATCCTTTGTAAATTAAATAAGATAGTTCTTATGAACTATGGATGAGAAGATAATTATCTTATAAGTATTTACAAATGTGGGGGGATATCTAGCAAAGATATCTGTATTGAACCCCAAGGTTCAAAAGATTTGTCTTGAAGCTGTGATTGCATGTTCTTAGTATAAGCTCATAACAATAGTGCTTATGGTTTCTTTGTGTTTGTTGATATACACAAGGATACGATAATGGAATAAAGAAGTGCTTCCTTCTTTGAAAATTTATTTCCTTGATTAATGAAGGAAATTCAAAAATCATCTGGAATAGATGACGAAGTTGTCCAAGATCAGAGACAACGAGATAATAATAATCTCCAAGATGAGAGACAAGATCAACCCAAGGAAGAAGATGTTAAACCTAGAAGATGCAAAAGGACAAGAATCGAGAAATTGTTTGGACTCGATTTTGTTTCTTTTATGGTAGAAAATGAACCTACTTCTTATCGAGAAGCGGTAACTTCCTCGGAATGGCTCAATGAAAGAAGCCATTATAAGTGAAATAGATTATATTTTACAAAAACATGCTTGAGAACTCGTGGGTTTACTTTTGGGTTGTAAACCACTAGGCTATAAATGGATCTTCAAGAAGAAGATGAAAGCCGATGACACCATTGACAAGTACAAAGCAAGATTGGCAATCAAAGGATTTAGACAATAAGAAGGTCTATATTACTTTGATACTTATTCTACGCGAATAACCCCAATTAAGATGATACTTGCTATTGCCGCATTAAGAAATTAGGAAGTTCATCAAATGGATGTGAAAATGACATTTCTAAACGGGGATTTAGAAAAAGTACTATACATGAACCAACCTGAGGGTTTCATGGCTTCTGGACTAGAGAGCAAAGTTTGTAGGCTTGTTAAGCCACAGCTTAAGGAAAGCTCCCAAACAAGGACATCAATTTTCACCATATCATGTAAGAATGTGGATTTGAAATTAATGGATGTATTTGTGATCGATAGTATATATGTACTCTTGTGTTTATACATAGATGGTATAATTATCACTAGAAGTGATAAGAAGATAAACAAATCCACTAATGATATGTTGGAGTCAAGATTGACATGAACTTCATTAGTTGTTGAATATGGTTCTTGGAACTAAGGTCATGTGAACCAATATGGATTTGTTTTGAAGTCAAAAACATTATAAGGACAATATTCTTGAGAGGTTCAATGTGGGGGATTCCGGCCTAGCTAGAATTCAATGACATCTTTTTAATTCTATTTAAAATAGAGGTAAAGGTGTTGCCCATTTTGAATACTCAAAGAATATTGGGCATCTTATGTGTGTAATGACGTGTGTGTGACCTGAATTTATAACCAGGTCAAGTATACCAGTAATTCAAGTGATGATCATTTGAATAGTATTACACGAGTACTGTGATACTTATGAAATTGCATTATGGAAGATATCCGGCTGCTATCAAATGATAGAGTAATGCAAATTTGGATTCTTACTTAAAAGAATCTAGATCCACTAGAGCGGATGTACTTATGCTAAGTGGGAAGCTATGTCTTAGAAATATTGAAAGTATTTCAAAAGGACGTTTATAGCTAAATGTATGATGAAATTTGAATTTATCATTTGAGATAAATTTATAAAATATGCAGGATATTTATGTTAATTCATAAAGGACATACCAGGATGGCGTAAACCGGTAACGACCATGTTTATAAAGCGTGATAGTCAAATGAATTTTGATAGAGCTCATATCACAATGTAAAACGGTAAGTCGAGACATATCCATCATAGACGGTGATTGGTGCAACAACTACTCTCAAATAGAGTTATCACGATTGACTACGAAAAGTCAATGGATAACATCGCGAATCCGCTTAAAAAAGGCTTAAGCAGAGAGTTAGTTAGAGAGTCGTCTAAAGGAATGTGACTAAAGCCCTTAAAGGAATGAGTTTCTATGAAGGAAAACCTAACCCAGTTGACTGGAGATCCCAAGATCTGGGTTCAATAGGACAACCTAATCATAGAAATATGTGAGGAAGTCACGTCAATATGGGGTGTTACTTAAAATTATAACATCTAGTCCATTCTATAACAAATGTGACTTGTTGAGAGGTTAAACATATGGCTTTAATGATTTAGGATGAAATCACAAAGCATAGTGATTCAAGATAAAATCATAAAGCATATGTTTTTAATAATTCATGATGAAATCACCTATGTGAGAGAGAAGTAGGGTCGCTTTGAAAAGAATTATGGGGGGCGCAATTCCTAAGAGCTCTTGCAGAACCAGGCTAGTGCTCATGACCATAACGGCACGACTATGAGGACTTAACAAGGTCAGAGAGAGGCGTGTGTGAGTGTGTATTGTCGTCTACATAAATATAGGCTGAGTTCAAGGACATCACGTCTACTCAGATCTAGGAGGCTAAGTGCATCTCATAAGAGAAAGTTCAAAGGGTCACACCTACCTATCCTATACAGGACTCAATCGCAGAAATTTTGCTGAAACTTTCGTGTGTTTTCGACCGATTTCCATTCATGTGGGGGATTGTTGGAAAAATAGTATTGCAAAATGACTTTTTACAAAGTTTGGACATTATTTAATGTAAAACCCCGTATTTAAGGTCACTACTTAATCTGAATTTATAATTAATTTTTAAATTTTAAATAATTTATTTTATTATCTTAATCGATTTTTATTAAAATCGTTAATTTTAAAACCCTCGCGAAACGTACAATTTAAATTTATCCGTTAAATATAATCGAGAAATCAACGACTTCGTATTCGGGCCTTGAGTGCCTAATTATTTTTGTTTTTATAATATCTAGTGTTTATCTATGTTTTAAAACCTCAACTCACTGTACAAAAACTTGGAGCAAAACAAGTTTTTCAACAACCGCTCTAGATTTGACCTTCTTCCTTAAAAACGCCATATCGCCCTCATCCGGAATCGATACAAGAGTGTCCAATTCGTCACATGTACCTAAGACTTATTATATCTATCCAACCATGTCTTTTATGCACAGACCCTAAGCCAAAAAATTTGAGAAAAACCCACGTTTTGCTACTGACTTGGAAACAGTCCCTAAATCTACTTCTAAACTCAATCAAAACTCAACCAAGACACCAATTAAACACTCGCAATGCCGTAACATACCCTATGAACATCATCTACAGCCATAACACTCCATGCATAAGATTATACCATGGCCAAACACACCAAGCACATGCATGCCTCAAAAGAACTAAGATCAAACACATGCACAATCATAAAAATTAATCAATACGTTAGGGTTTTTAGAGATAACTTACAACTCAAATAAATAGAGGTAAAAGATCAAACACAAACCCTAGATGGGTTGTGTTCTAAATCGCAGCAACAAACACCCCTAGATAACAAACCCTTAACTTTTTGAAACCCCAAATCTTGCTCACGGTCACTTCTAATTCAATCCCTTTATAATCTTGTAGCCTTCAATCAAGTAAAAACCCTAAAACTCAAAGATCTTAAAAATCAAGACTTCTCAAAACAAATGCATGGTGGTTTCTATAGTTGGGAGATGATTAGGGTTAAGTTATAGGTGATTTGGTGTTAAATGAAAGGGTTTTTGTGGAGGTTTAAAGATGAAAATGGTGGTTTGGTGTTACTGCTGTCAAACCAGGAAGAAAAAAGGGGGGAGACCGACGGTTTCTCTCCTCCCTTTTTTTTAACGTTGTGTGTGTTTGTGTTATATTTAGGCTTATATAAGAAAAATAAAAAGAGAGGAGGTATATGTTTGGGGTTGGTCGACGCAAATTGTGACAATCGAGGTTGAGCAGGTTAGCTTATGCCTTAGATTTTTACTTTTTGTGCTTATTTTTATGTGTTTTGCGTGCTATGTGATCGTTTTGCTTGTTACGTGAAGTAATTATGCATGCAGGGGATCATCTTAGGATTTTATGGTCATCCTTTTTATGGGCATGTGTTTGAAGTTATGTAGAGTATTTTGCTTGTTACGCGTATTGCAAGCTTTGCTACGTCGATCCTTGGTTTTGAGGGTTTTGGCGTTTATTAAATATGTATGATATGAGATAGAAAGATATGGTTGAAATATGGGAGTTTGTGTTAAACTTTCCATTTATAGTAAGTGAGAATGGAAATGAAATGGTATTTTTAGAAAGTGTAGTATTTTGCGTTTTAGCAAAAAGGTAGTAAATTAACTAATTAATAAAAAAATATATATATATAAAACTAAGGGGGGGTCGGTTTGTTAGACGACACAAAGAGAAAAAAAAAAGTTTACTAGTTAACAAATTCTAGTTAAAATAGGATTAGGCTAATAATGCTTATTTAATAAAACCTAGCCTCATTTTTTTTCCTCCCCTTTTTGTTGTGCCGTGAGTTTCATCTTCTCAAAACCCTAGGAAGATCATTTTCAAGAGATAGGTCCAAGATCAATCAAGAGTGGTTGTTTAGGTGCTTGTAATAAAAGGTAAATACATTAAACCTTTTTAAATCTCTTAATTTTTATAGTTTAATTATGATGGATTTAGGTTTAATAAAAATACAGATTTATTATGTAATTAATGTTAATATGTTAATTAGATTTGAATTAGGGAGGAATCCATGCAATTTTAGGTTAGGGTTTGCATGGATTGATGTTATATTGATGAGCAGAATTTAGGTCAGATTGATTGACGTTTTTCTCCATGATGGAGAATGCAAACGACATGATTTTTTTTAAACTGAAGACCCTAATTAGTCTATTCATAACTTTCATACACATTTTTACCTCTTAAACCCTAATTCAAAACCACTCTAAACCCTAAACGGAGCTCGTTTCTAAACCATGACCCGTTTCTTTGTTTTTATCCTTTGTAAACCTAAACCAATACTTAAATAAGTTATAATAACATAAATTAAAACATTATCAATCATAATCCATTATCATTTCATCATTCTACTTTAATTATACAAGAAACGAATCCAGGAAAACCCTTATTTGCCTATGTGATTTGACCCGTTTATCATTTTCTACCCGTTTTAACCAAAACCACCTATCAAATTTTAATTATAAAAACCTTACTATATGGTCTTGGATCAGTAACCTATCATTCTTAATCAAATGTACACGAATTACAAGCTTGAAAACCCTAATTAAGCCCTAATGAACCCGAAACCAAGTTTCTTCAGTTTACCCATTCTAAAGTTTATATGCAAACAAGGCACCTTGATGACCATGCTACTTCTCCCTCTAGCAGCGTACAAGCACTCTCCCCTAATATCTAATATTTCTTGAGTATAAAAAGGAGCCACATCACCTTTTTCCTTCTTTATTATGCCGCTGGCATCACAAGGACCATCCCACACTACAAAGCTACTTCCCTAGCTTCTAAAACTCTACACTTGCTTTCAACATCTCTACCTAGCTTGTACACATGTTCCCATATCAGATCCTAAGGCCTTCATTAACCTCCTTGATCTCAAACTGTATAATAGGACCATCATGCTTCATTTTTATTCAATCCCCACTTCTCCTCTATAAACCCTTATAGGCAGCAAAACTTTGCTCCTTTGATCCTAGATCATTAAAGAAGTCTAAGAAGCGAATCTAAGGAATTGAAGCCTGAAGTAAGATACAAGGGTACGAGTGGAATATACTACCCGAAACGAACCCGTTTCCACCATTTTGATCATTGAAGCTCAAAACCCAGTTTTGAATGGTATTCTTATGTACTAACCCTGTATAAGTTCATATGATATAATAGACTCTTGTTAAAGTTTCATAACCCAATTCATTGCTCTTTTTCCATTTTGAGCAAAAACGTACACCCGAAACCTAATTTCGCGTTTTTTCGTTAAAACTAATGTTTTAATGGTCTAAATATTGTTATAATCTATCCTATCATGCTTAACTAATGTTAAAATAACCACTTTATTGATTAATGAAGGAATTTGAACTTAAAACCCGCGCGTTTATGTTTTGAAACCTTAGGTATCGCCATGGAAGGGCGCTGTATGTTTTAGAAAGCGCGGAAAGTTAAGTCCACTTTACATTAGGCCATTTAAGATTCTAGCTAGAGTGGGTCCTGTAGCTTACACGTTGGAGTTTCCTGAAGTGTTGAAAAGGATTTATAGTACTTTTCATGTTTCGAATCTTAAGAAGTCTTTAGCGGAAGGTGATATTGTTGTTCCGATGGATGAGATTCAACTTGATGATAAGTTGCACATGATTGAAGAGCCAGTGGAAGTTGTTGATAGAGAGGTTAAGCGACTTAAGTAGAGTCGGATACCTATTGTTAAAGTACGTTGGAATTCACAAAGAGGTCCAGAATTTACTTGGGAACGTGAAGATCAAATTAAGAAAAAGTACACTCATCTCTTTACAAGTAAGGACGAAGCGAGTAAAGCGGATAAGTCAAGCTGAGCACCAGGATGACGCTCCTTAAAGGAGGGGAGAATGTAACAACCCGAGTTTCAGGTCAACATCTATCCCTAGCTAAGATAGTTATTTTAGTTACGTAAATAATTATAGTCGTTTATATTATATGAGGATCGATAGAAATTTCCCTTGATAAGGTAATATCAATCCATGGTTGAGTTTTTATTTGTTTTTAGTGTCTAAGAAAGTTAGAAAATTTATATTATTGCTCCGATAGCGTGATTATGTTATTTTTATATTTTTTGTCGTTTCCTCGAGTTTTTGTAAAAACCGTGTTTAAAGGTTGTGTTTTATGAGGTTTAGCTATTATTAAACGTTTTAAAGTAAAATTTGTGGGGCGGATTCAAAATATTTACAAACTTGAAGTCACCCGAGTTGTTGGCCGAATTTACTTATAAAAGAAATGCTTTTGTATTAGTTTTAAAAGAGATTGAGAATAGAAGGACTAGAATTGCCAAAGTATCAAAGATGTTTTCTATTAATAGAACCAACACACATACATATTTTCTTTTCACCAAAAATCACCCTCTCCCTCCTCTCTTTGGTTCGAACCGGCCACCCAAACAACTCCCATTTCCGGCCAAAATTCCGACATGCATTACAATCAAGTTATACCATATTAATCCTTGTTTAATCCTCTATAAATCCCACTAATAAAATCTTACATGCACTAAGTATTGAAGAAGTTAGATTTTTGGTCAAGTTCTAGTGATTTGGTGTATAAGAGTGTGTTTCTAGTTGTTAGATAAGTGTTTTGAGCAAGAGGTTTAATTGAAAAAGGTTTGGTTTGGGTCTTTGGGTTGCTCTTCCAATTTCAAAAACACAAGGGGGAAGCCAAAAATCTTTCTTGGTTGCTTTGTAAGTCTTCTAGCTATGTTTTGATATTGTTAAAATGTTCATATTATGTATATTATGATTGTAGCTAGATGATTCAAGTGCAAAATCGATTTGGAAGTATTTCAAGTATGAACATATGTTTGATAGTTTTGGTACATGTTTTTAATAGTTAAACATGTTGGAATAGTTAGATTTTGACAAAAATGAGTTTTGGTATGACTTTGGGTTGACTTTTGTTGATCAGAAAGTTTGACTTAGTCATAGCGTGTCGAGAAATTTTTGAAATTTAAATTAGGATTTAAATAATGGTAAAGGATGTTCCAAGGTTCGTTTTGATATAAGGTGGGCCTTGTAACTCCTAAAAACGAGCGGTTTATGGCCGAGTCAAGTTTGGGTAATTTTTGAGGTAAAAAGTCAACTACAAACTTTGACTTTTGAAAGTCAAACTTGAGTAAAATTTTGAACGAAGTCTATAATGAGAAAAGGGTTAGTAATGTTAGTTAATTGATAATGAAATATAAAATTCGAATTATATTATCCTTACTTTCGGCAAACTTTCTAAAAATAGAAACTTTATTGAAAATGTTGTAATATGGTTAAGTGCGTCAAGGTAAATTGTTTTGCATCGCACTTGGAGATTTTAGTATATGATTGTATATACGTAATAGTAATATGTATGTATTCAAATATGCAATATTTGTTCTACTATACTTTTAGTCACGTACCGCTATATATGTATATATAGGTCGCGGTTAGACATGAATTTTCTTGAGTTTGTTGAAGTCGGTTAGACATGAATTTTCTTGAGTTTGTTGAAGTCGATTGATTGGATCTTTTTATTAAGGTGAGTTCATAGCCTCGCTTTTGAACTATTTTAATTGTTTTTAAACCCACGAGGGGGATACATGTTTGTTTTATAAATCAAACACATATGATTTTATGGTATGCTGGGACCGATTTATGAATTGTTTCGCTTAAGTAGCTATTGTCGAAGTCTTTATTTTCATGAAGCGTTACTTGCCTTGTGAGGTGAACGCAATTGCATTAAATAGATCTATTGGGTTTGACAACCCTGTCCCAGGGGTCTGAATCCTTAGTGAAACACACCTGTTGTCAACGAACATTTTGCTACTTAGAAATTAGTAGGTAGTTGACAATAATACCTTGTTTGGGGCTCTTTAACATATGAAATGCCTATGTGTTGTTAGCGTTCGGTTGTCATGAGCTTATTTGCGTAAAAGAAAAGAAATTGTTTTAACATTGCATGTGTTGCTTTGTTTTTCCGAGAACTATTTATGTGTTAAAAGGTTTTTACTATTGATTATTTTAAACTCTATGAATTTCACTCAACTTTGTTGTTGACGTTATTAATACTGTCTTATCCAGGTAACCAAGGCTGAAGGAACGATGGCGTGGAGGTGTCGTGCGTGTGATGGATTTTATGGAAAGATACTGTTGTGTTCTGGTCTTTCAAGAACTATGTCTTATGTTATGTTTAAACACAATGTCTTTTATTAGAAATCTATTGTCTTTCAATGTTTGTAATAGACGGTGGTTACGATTTGTGGGTCATAAATGCCTTTTTAACTCTGAATAATTTATGGAAACACAGTTTGGTAAATACATCTTATTTGGTCAATTTTTCTATTTGTGGGTGAAGATGCAATTTTAGTAACTCAAAATGCTAATTTCGCTGGCAATTGATACCCTCAGGGCATGGTTGTAATAGGTGGTGCCAGAGCTTCGGTTTGTAGAGAACTAGGTTGTTTTCAAAACTCAAATTGTAATACATGTTAGATATCAATGTGATATCAAGAGTCTAAAGGTGTAGAGAACTAGGGTCGAGTCTTTTTGAAAAAACCTAAAACATATAACTCGTCTACACGCACGCTCCAAGACTCCTTGTTGCCTTTTGTTATGTTTACGTATGTTTTATATGTAATAATTGGTTAATCGTGGGATATTTATGGTGTGGGTCGGCATAAAGTGTTATATGTGGGTACATTTGTGCATGTGTTGAATGCATAGAATGTCTTGCGATTATATGATACTATACTATATATTTTAGATTTATAATTGAGTATATACGGAGTGAGAAGGTCGCGGAACTTGTGGAACTTTAATTGTTGCACTTTTTTGCGATGCTGTTAATTTTGTGGTTAGTGTTCTGATAATAATAAGGAAGTGATGCGCTATTTAAGTAAGTATCATACGATATTTTCTGAATATTCATGGTGAAGTTTAATTCCTCCCGATAACTGTAGATGAAGTACCTGTTGTCGAGCCGAAATTCAACACGATGACGTTTCCCGTTATTTCCCTAACCTGTCTTAGTGGAATGAGACGAAGACAGTAGGAAGATGAATTTGATGGAGAGAGATCCTCAAGAAGATGGAGAAGATGATATGGAAGTCGACTTTTAAGGAAGATGAGAATGAGCCAGAGTTGAAATATACTTATAAAGAGGTGGATCCTCTTTAACCCCATCAGCCGCCTGCTTCTGAGTCTGAACCTGATTGATGAGATTGAGGTTAAGAATTCGATATGAGCATGAGGTGAGATGTTCTATGTGAGTGCTCTATAAGGTAGGTGAATCGTTACTGCCGCTTTATTCCTCTAAAGGATGGTGATAGTTTATACCTGGCTTTATGAGACGGGATATTGATTCTCTTTTTGGTTGAATGGTCAATTTTTCAAGACGATGTATAGATGCGAGATGACGCCATGCATTGGTCGGAGAAGAAATGAAAAACAATGGATAAGTTTCTATGGTAAGTTGATTTTAGATTTAGGTAATGAAGTGCGTTTAGTGGTGGAGCAGGAATGGCTTGTTGCAAATCGAAAAGTGGTTGGAAAAGCTTGGGTAATACTGAAGATAGGGGTTGAATGTTAAAAAAATTAAAGAAGGAACTGGAAGAAGCAAGGTTTAGTAAACACATTCTTCTTATGTAGAAATGAACGAGTCGAGAGAGATCTCTATTGGGATGAGTTCAAAGCTCATGAGTACTATAAGAGATGATTCGTAGGGGATTTATGTTTGATGAAAGAACCGAATGAAGCTATCAATGTTTGATTGTAGATGAAAAAAGTCCTTTGTTTGAACCGCGAGGGATCTTCCTCCTGATGCTTAGTAGTTTTTGTTTCAAATTGTAGTTTCTTTTTGTTGTGTAATCACTAAACTGAGTCTCGGTTAGTAGATTTAGTGCTATTGGTTGTATAATTTGTAACATTTCATTGAAACAAATGCAATATGTAATTAATTCTCTTGTGATGAAAAATGAATGACTATCTTTTGATTTACTATTTGATGGTTGTATGTCTGTTGTTATGGTTGATTTGTCATTGTACCTTGTTATGAGGACATATCATGTTATGAATGTTATCAGATTGTTTTTTTGTGTGACGTGATAGAATCATGCCTCCAAAGTCTTGCACTATTGACTCAAGCTGCTATTCGCTGAATGATCAGGAAAAGTGTAATGCCGTATTGCTGCTGAGCGGACAAGGCAAAGCGATTCGGAATGTTGCTAGTGGATTTAGGCCACGTTAGAGGCTAGAGACAGTGACTGCTATTCGTGAGTGCTCTTTTGTTGGGTTTTTGAAGTGTAATCTTACGTCTTTTGGAGGTTGAGGGAGTTGTTGACATTGAGAACGATGTTTTGAGAAAACTGGAGGGAGTGTTTCCTTAAGACAAGATCAGTGAATGTGCAGAGGGCAAGAAGGTAAAGTTTGCTTCTACTACATTGGAAGGACCAACTTTGACTTGGTGGAAAACTAAGGTTGTAACTATGGGTTTGGAGATTGTGAACCAAATGCCTTGGACTGAGTTGAAGCAACTGATGACTGCGGAGTTTTGTCCGTTAGAAGAAGTTCAAAGAATGGAGCACGAATTGTGGAACTTAAAGGTCAAAGAGTATGATGTTGTTGCCTATACTTAGAGGTTTAATGAACTGGCTTTGATGTGTCCAAAAATGGTAGAGCCTGAAAGTGTGAAGGTTGATGCTTACATCCGGAGATTGGCGGATAATATCAAGGGTGAAGTGACATCTTCTAAGCCTGCTGATTTGAATGAAGCTGTACGTATGGCTCATAAGTTGATGGAGCAAAAAATCGCAAGCTAGAGATGCGAGGATTTTGGAAGGAAAGAAGCGAAAGTAGGAGAACCTTCAAAGTAGAAATAGCAGCGGTAAGGGCAATCAAAGGGATAACTCTCATCATGCTTTGCAGAGTAGTCAAAGGCAAGGAAATGCACGAGCCATAGTTACCGATCCTACTGATGGAAAGCTTCCTTTGTGTGAACACTTTTTTACTCGCCATGTTGGTCAGTGTACGGTTAAGTGCCACAAGTATGGAAAGGTTGGGCATAAGGTAAGATATTGTAAGGAGAAGAGTGTTGCCACGGGTGCTAACGCTCAACCTATTTGGACTTGTTATGATTGTGGTGAGCAAGGTTATACTAGGAACTGATGTCCAAAGAAGGTTAAGCAAGAAGAAGTTAGAGAAGTTCGTGGTTAAGCTTATGCTATTAAGGATGCTGATCCGCAAGGTCCGAATGTGGTTACTGGTACGTTTCTGCTAAATAACCAATATG
>BQNB010060181.1:0-37029 GCA_026074375.1 Tanacetum coccineum
GGAAATGCTTGCCGTTGTTTATGCTTTTGAAAAGTTTTGGCCATATCTTGTCTTATCTAAGAGTATTATGTATACGGATCATTCAGCCTTGAAATACCTCAAGAATAAACAAGATGCCAAGCCGAGGTTGCTTCGATGGGTTCTAGTTCTACAAGAATTTGACATAATCATCCGTGACAAGAAAGGAAGTGAGAACCTTGCAGCCGATCATTTATCTAGACTTGAGAATCCTCATAAGGATGTGTTGGAAAACAAAGACATTAATGAACATTTTCCTTTAGAAATGCTTGGAACTATATCTAGTGGAAGTACCCCATGGTTTGCGGATTACGTAAATTTCCATGCGGGGAATTTTATAATCAAAGGAATGACAACTCAACAAAAAAGAAAGTTTTTCAAAGATGTTAAACATTATTTTTGGGATGATCCTTATCTTTTTTGGATTTGTGCGGATCAAATCATTCGAAGGTGCATGCATGGCCAAGAATCTTTTGAAATCCTCAAAGCTTGTCATGAAGGACCCACCGGGGGCCATCATGGTGCCAATCAAACCGCCAAGAAAATATTTGATGCCGGGTTCTTTTGGCCGACAATATATCAAGATGCCCATACAATGATCAAATCTTGTGATACGTGTGAACGACAAGGCAAAATTTCACAATGAGATGAAATGCCTCAAAAATCTATCCAAGTTTGTGAAATCTTCGATGTATGGGGTATTGATTTTATGGGACCATTTCCGTCTTCACGTGGGAATAAATACATCCTCGTAGCCGTTGATTATCTTTCAAAGTGGGTGGAAGCGAAGGCGCTACCCACAAACGATGCTCGTGTTGTAGTTAAGTTTTTTGAGATTCACTTTTGCACCATTACGGAACACCTAGAGCTATATAATCGATCATAGGACCATATTTTTGTAATGACAACTTTGTAAAGAATGTCCAAAGTCTGGGGTTACTCATCGTTTAACTACCGCTTATCACCCCAAACGAGTAGCCAGTGAGGTTGTTCGAGTCCCATTTGACTCTGGATCTACTCCCTTAATTATAAGAATTAATGCTACCGTGGATAAACACCAGATAGACAATGGTGAGAACTTTGTTGAAAATGTTTCACCAAAGGCTAATGCGGAAACAAAACCTTTGATGTTTAAGAGAATAACAATAACAAAGAAATGAAACAGTGAATGATCAAAAAGCTTTAATATTATTGCTTGAATAATACGAGTACTCGGATAGTACTAGGGTTACAAAGACCTTAAAGCTATGAAAAAGATGAAAGACTTGATGTTACTAACACAACTTGTATGTGAGAGAGATTGTCTATACTTTCTCTACACCCTAGACCTCCTTTTATAGACAAGGATCCTAGATAAGGTTACAATACAATTAAAACTATTCTTAAGTTTTCTACATCAATACTTTAACTGCTTTTCCATAATATAACCTTTATAATCAAATTAACTAGTCTCTCATTCTTTTTAAATGCTTTCCATAATAAACATTCTAATCAGCATTAATTTATTCCTCTTAATTCTTTTTAATTTCAGTCTTCTGTTTGACTAATCAGCATTAACTTCAGTCTTCAGTCAATTAGCATTAACTTCTGACTTCTGTTTGACTTTGTGTAATCCTTATCCTTAAGACAGCAGTGGAAAACCTTCAGCAGTGGAAACCATCATTAGCAGTGGGAATATATAACACTGGCAGTGGGAAAATACTCTAGCAGTGGGAATGAGCATAACTAGCAGTGGGAATATCTTGACTAAATTATGCTTGGCAGTACAAAGTATGAAGACTTTAATTCCCAACAATCCTCCCCTAAACTTGATATTCATCTTGTTAATCATTAAGTTTCTTCATTAAAGGCTTCTTGATCCCAAGTCTTTCTTGCTCTTGTTACCTTTTTGTCTTCAGGGCTATTTAACCTCACTAAATCTTCAAATTTTGTCTCTGGGATGCCCTGTACATAAGAAAATCAGACCTTCTTGGGAACCCAAGCCATTACAGACTTAGATCTTCCTCTTGCATCAACATAATCATATCTCTTCAAAGTGATTGATGCACTATTAGGTTTTGTACAGGTTCTCCAAACCCACATGCTGAGGCCCTTACTGCATTAACCCGATTCTTCCTACATACCATTACAACCACTACCTTCGGCTAGCAATATTCACACTTGTCTGAGCAGCAAACGAACAAAACAAACATTAAAATTACTTTGTCTGGTAGTATTAAGTGAAATTAGGCCAGACCTAGTTAAGACTTTTCATAGAACCATGTGCCTTTTTGGATTGGGTAAGAAATTCTTGGAGAATTTTGATGATTCACCCTCTTTGCATTGTTCCACACTGGTTTTTCTTCCCTTTGACCATTTTGCTGACCTTTTAGTTTACAATGCTATACTAATATGAATGATCAAAAACTACACACAATGTAACAGCTTTAGTGTGGCATGCACAAATCATTCTCCCCTAGCTGTTGAGATTTTCTGATTGCTCTTCCAATTTCTTTGGTTTCCCCCTAACACGTACGACTTTGTGAAGGGTAGTCCAGTACATTTCCTGCATACTTCACACTCACACATTATCCTAGAACAAAATGATCTTCTTTGTTCCAGAAACAGAAGTATTTATCCGTCAGTTTACTGCATTACACATTTTATACATCTACACGAAGGTTGTTGGGCCCTAGTATAATGATCCAGATGACAGTCTGTCATCAACAAATTCAAGTAAACCCATCCAAGACAAATCATTCTTAGGTGGTGAGTAGACTTGTGCAGGAGGGGGTGGTACTGTAGTATACTCATTAAATCTCTATCTATTTTACTTTATACGTCTTTACTTTTCTAAGTAGACATGTCTAGATCTTTAGAAGCTTTTACAAACTTTTCAATTGATGATCTATGCAATCTTATTCTTTCTTACTTCCTCAAGTGTCATTATCTAAGATATTCAATTTTATTCTCTAACCTCTACATCCCTCCAGGGCTCTAATACTTTCACCTAATTTAATTTCCTGTTGTTTAAATTCAACCTAAATCTAGCCTCAACTTGTGGTTAAAGGCCCTTTTTTAGTTATACAAGTCAGTCTCACTGGAAGCGAAGGCGCTACCCACAAACGATGCTCGTGTTGTAGTTAAGTTTTTGAAGTCACTTTTTGCCCGATTCGGAACACCTAGAGTTATTATAAGCGATCGTGGGACCCATTTTTATAATGACAAATTTGCTAAAGTAATGTCTAAGTATGGGGTTACTCATCATTTAGCTACCGCTTATCACCCTCAAACGAGTAGCCAAGTGGAGGTTGTTAAGTCCCTTGACTCTGGATCTACTACCTTAGATTATAAGGTTATTGCTACCTTGGATAAACACAAGATAGACAATGGTGAGAAACTTTGTTGAAATGTTTCACCAAAGGCTATGCGGAAACTAACCTTTGATGTTTAAGAAGAATAACAATAACAAAGAAATGAAACAGTGAATGATCAAAAAGCTTTAATATTATTGCTTGAATAATACGAGTACTCTGATAGTACTAGGGTTACAAAGACCTTAAAGCTATGAAAAAGATGAAAGACTTGATGTATATATGTATGTGAGAGATTGTTATATTTTCTCTACACCCTAGGACCTCCTTTTATAGACTAAGGAGTCCTAGTAGGTTACAATACAATTAATACTTTCTTAAGTATTATACATCAATACTTTTAATGCTTTCCATAATAAACATTGTAATCAGCATTAACTGTCTCTTAATTCTTTTTAATGCTTTCCATAATAAACATTGTAATCAGCATTAATTGTCTCTTAATTCTTTTTAATTTCAGTCTTCTGTTTGACTAATCAGCATTAACTTCGGTCTTTAGTCAATTAGCATTAACTTCTGACTTCTGTTTGACTAATCAACATTAACTTCAGTCTTCAGTCAATTAACTTAATGATGACTTAGCAATTGTAACTTCTTTCGGCAACATTAATCTTGAACCAGCAAGTATTTAATTCCCAACAATCTCACTATACTTGTGAGTTTACTCCAAATCATTCAATGTTTTTTGATTAACCTTCATTTTCTTTGCTGAGGCGGATTCTTTCCAAAAACAATGTCATCTTCTTGGTCTTTCTTGCCTGCATGAAGATCGTCTGAAGAAGTTCTTGAATCAAACCTTCTGCTTTTCTTCTTTATCTTTTGCCTTTGCTGCCCTTGCTGCACTCCTGCCTCCCCTGAATTTGTGCATCCATCTGAACAAAAGTGATCTTTATCAATCAGAGAAATTTTCCTCCCCTGTTTGGAAAGATCCTCCAAATCATCTTCTATTGGGAACCCAAGCCATCACAGACTTGAATCTTCCTTGTACATCAATGTAGTCAAATCCAAAGTAATTGATGCACTGATGTTTTGGGATACATGATCTACCACTCTGTTCTTTGGCATCCAAACCCAACATGCTGATGCCTTAACAGCATTAAATCTATCCCCTTGTCAACATTATATGCAGCCTTTTGCTTAGCAGCATTAACTCCTACTCCAGGCCTAGCAGCATTAAGTGGTCTCATGCCAGTTTTCATTAAGACTGCTTTTGGAACAAAGTTTCTTTTTGGATAAGGGTAAGACATTTTATGAGAATTATGATGATTTACCCTTCTAGCATTGTTCCATACATGCTTTTATACCTTCCTTTTACAATCTTTTATCAGATGGTTAAAGCTTCCACAAGCAAAACAAGCTTAATTGTTCATTACAAAATTACTCCCTAGCTGTTGGGACTTTTGATTGTTCTAATTTCTTTGATTTCCTTTAACTCTAGGACTTTGTGAGGTGTTCCTATACATCTCTACATACTTCACAGTTGGTTTCCTAGAATTTTCAGAATGATTAACTTTAGAAGCACTAGGACAACCAGTTTCTTTTACAACCCTAATCTTAGGTTTTGATGTAATATTACCAACTGACCCTCCTTTTTCAAAGGAAGAGTCACTATTACTTTTCTGCTCAATACTTACATCTTTTGACACTTTTATACTAGGTGTAGGCCTACTATAATCAGTAACAGTGTCATCAACAAACTCAGGCAAACCCATCCATGACGATTTTTTTGGAGGTGTATTAGACTTGTGCAGGAGGGGGTGGGACAGCCTCAATATTTCATCAATCCCCACCCCTTATTGTCTTACCTGATTTTTTACTTTCTAACATTTGATCTAAGTCTTTAGATGAGTTTACAAACTTTTCTAACTTAGAATCAATGCCATCTCTCTCTTTCTTGACTTCTTCAAGCTCATTTATAAGATTCTCAATTTTATAATCCTTAAGTTCTAAATCTCTTTCAAGGACTCTAATTCTTTCACAGAATTTAATTTCTTGTTCTTTAAATTCAACTAATCTACCCTCAACCTGTGATAAACCTCTTTTGTAGTTGTACAAGTCAGTCTCACAATCACTAAGTTCTTCATTTAACTTGATAATCTTTTTGTTGAGGTTTTCTGTGTTCTTCTTACATGATTTAGAACAAAAGGAATCATCATATACCTCATTATCTGAACTTGAGCTGGATTTGGCCATAAGTGATGAGATTAGCGTGTTATACTTCTTTGATCAAAGCTTCTCAACAAGCTCTGATACCACTTGTTGAGTCCCAAAACTCTAGATCTACTGCCTTAGGTTATAAGGTTATTATTACCTTGGTAATCACAAGATAATAATGTGAGAAACTTTGTTGAAGTGTTTCACCAAAGGCTATGCGGAATCTAACCTTTAGTGTTTAAGAAGAATAACAATGGTAATGGAATGGAACAGTGAATAACCAACAAGCCTTAATATTATTGATTGAATAATACGAGTACTCAAAAGTACTAGGGTTTACAAAACCTTAAAGCTATGAGAAAGTCTATGAAGGATCTATGTAAGTGATGTATATAGATTGATGAATGAGATTGATTGTATTCTGTAACTAGATACCCTAGGATCTCTTTTTTATACACTAAGGAGTCCTTATGGGCTTACAATATTTTCCTATGTATTTAGTCAAATATATTAAATACAATGACTAAGTATTTAATACTTTCCAAAATATTTAGTCAAATTCTCAATCAGCATTAATCTCTTCAATCATCATTAACTTCAGTCTTCTGTTTGACTAATCAGCATTAATTTTAGTCAATTAGCATTAACTTCAGTCTTCTATTTGACTAATCAACATTATCTTCAGCAGCAGTGGAAAGTATTCAACAGTGGCAAAACTTCTCAGCAGTGTAAACATTAGCAATGGGAAGATTTACACTAACAGTGGGAAAAATACTCTAGCAGTGGGAATGCATAACACTAGCAGTGGGAAAATACTCTAGCAGTGGGAATGAACATGACTAAGAGTGGAAATGCCTTAGAGCATTTTATTACCAACATGAAGGGCGGCCACATGAGTTATTCGTGATAAAAATGTTCCCCTCAAGCTGAAGGGAAAATTTTATAGAGTCGCAATTAGACCGGCCATATTATATGGGTCAGAGTGTTAGCCTATGATGAAAGCCCTTGCTAACAGGGTGGAAGTGGCAGAATTAAGAATGTTAAGGTGTACTTGTTGTAAAACATTGCTTGACATGACCCCTAATGGAGTTTATAGAGCGCAACTTGAATTCGAGACGATCATCAAAAAGATGAGAAAAGGACGATTGAGGTGGTTCAGACATGTCAGGAGAATACCATAATCAGCACTAGTTAGGATAGTGAAAGCTTTAGTTGTCGACGGATTGAGGAGAAGGGGTAGACTAAAACTTAGGTGAGAGGATATAGTGAAGCATGACTTGAAGGAGATTCTCTTGTCCGAAGACATGACCTCTGATAGAAACAAGTAGAGAGCTAGAATTTGATTAGGTGGTTAGGTGGTCGACTTTGAGTTGTCTTTGCTTGTTTCCTATGTTTTCTTGGCTCTAGGTATAGTGCCTCTCTGACCTTTGGTTTGTTTCCTTTTTTGTTGGTTTTTGTTTTGTTTTGTTTTATTTGCTTTTTCTGCTTTTCTTACCTCGTTTTTTGCTTCTTTTGCCTGTTGTTCATTTTTTGCCATGCTAGTTTCTGATGGGTTCGTGTAAAGGTTGTAAGATTAGGGGGTTATATGGTAGGTTTAGAGGGGTTTTGGTTCGTGTTTGCTTTTTCTTGGTGCGTTGTAGTTAGCCGAGCGCCCTTTCTTGCGTTGGTCTTTGATATATGTTGAGTTTCTCTTGCTTTATGCTTTCTCACTCCTTGTTGCTCTCTTAGCTCTTTATTGCTCCCTTAGGTATTTTTATCTTTCTTTACCCTGTTTTCTTTGCTATGTATTGTGCTTGCCCTGTTATCTCTTACCGTGTGGTGATATACTTGCTTTTTTCGTTTTTGCGTCATCTGCTTCCATGTCTTTCGCATGTTTGGTCTATTAATGTCTTGTGTGGTTCGCTTTTATGCCTTGCCCCTTGCTTTTGCTTAATTGTTCATGGTTGGTCCCTTAGGTCTCTTTTTATTATTTTGCAATTATGTCTTTGCTTTGTGGCTCTTTATGTTCTTTGTGCTCTCTTGCTTTGTTGTATATTTGCCTGCTCGTTTTTGTTTGCCTGCTCATTTTGTCTTAAGCATGTTGGGTTCTTTTAGTATTATGTGTTGTTTTCTTTTTTTCTTCGTCTTTCTTGCCATGTGTTTCATTCTGCTTGTCTTATGTATCTTGCTTTATTTTCTTCTCATGCCTTGTTCCTTTTCTTTATCATGCTTTCGAGGAAAATTTATATATATGTAAAAAATTACGTTATATCGCTTTTCTTTTCCATTCTTTTCCCTTCTCTTACTCGGAGGTCTACCTGGAAGCAGTCTCCTTACCCGCGGGTTTTCCCAAAGGTAGGGGTATGATCTGTCTACATTTCACCTCCCTCATACACTGCCCAGGCGAGATTGGGTATCGTTGTTGTTGTAATAACAACATTTGTTTAATAATAATGTTATTAATAAATTATTTGTTTCATTTTATTATAGCAATGTGAGGGAGAGATCAAGTGGGTTTTAGTATATACGAGCCTTGTCGACACCCATGTGTTGCACCGAGCTTAGTCTGTGGGCAAAATTGGATTGTTACATAAGCTTCATTTATTGTATGCATCTTACCAATAGTTGAGATCACAAATTAACCTCGCACGGGGAGCCATTCCACTTGCTTTGCCAAATTTATATCCTTGTACTTGCACATGATGATGGAGAAGAAATAACAAATAGAATCAAAATTAGATTCATGCTTTAAAACCTGTACATCTTCGTATTTTGCTTCCTTTGACTGTTTCTCACCATCTGGTCCCACTTCGTTCATCTTTAAAGTCAAATCAGTCCATGATGACGATGTCAACGATGAGGATAATGATAGGTTTTCATGCTCCATTCCATTCACATTCGTCTATAAACTCGCCTCACCAAAGTTTGTAGTATCTACAACTCCATTTACTCCTATTTGCTCTATCTCACTTGCATCCTCAAGTATATCGCCCTTGTCAGGAATAGCCCGTTCAGATCCACTATTACCCGTCTCTGTAGCATATTAATGAATTCCCTATTTGAATAAAATGCAGAAACAATTAATGAATTGCCATGCCACCAAGATACACAGTTTAAAGTTGAGTTTGTACCTGAGCATATCAATTTCTCTAAAACGATCCTCATCGCGTTGTCTCACAGTCTGCAAGTTACCAGAAGCAATCATTTTGTAAGAAAAGAAAGTTACACAGTCATTGCAGATATGATGCAATTATGTAATACTTAGTCACACATATCTTAATCAGTAAGAGTATTTGCTTATGATTCGGATTCTTATCCATAAGAAAAAAGATCAAATGGGCTCATGTAAACTGAGATGACATATTTCCTCCATCAAACCGAAAGTCACTCAAACATTGGTGTTCACTTGTAGAAACAAAAGACAATCTGTTTTCATATGCCTGCACAACATCAGATGGAAACAAATTTCACATCGCTCATTGATCAATATTTCTTCTGCTAAAGTGTCCATCATATTAGTATAATCAAATTCAAAACTAAATTGTTATCAAAGCAAATTAAAACATATATACTCAATGTCAAAACAAAATAAGACAATAACCAATCCTAAATTTAACCATCTCTAAATCCACATATTAGACTCATTTTTATTTATTTATTTGCAGGTGACCACTTACACCGTAAGTTTGTACACCTTGCCGTGAATTGCGTTGGTTCACTTCGGCTTCTAATTTTGAGCTTGTTTGGATCTTTAAGATAACAGGAATTCCTGCGACCTGCATAATATGGAAAGTATAAGTTGAATTTTAGACATTATCGTGATATGTTAGGGGTGTTTGGGGAACTGGGATCAGTTACTAAAACATTTTATGTTACTTAATATAATCAAAATCAGATACTCAGTTGTAATAAAACACAATGCATCAGATGGTGTTAAGATTTACTTCCGATGTATCATGTGTTGGAATTTGTTAGTCGGTTCCACAAGTTATACGTTAGAAATACGTGAGCCTATTGGGGGCACACGCGTTAAACACATAGAGTATGTTTTACTTCACGATAATATTTAAATAATCGTTATTTACCGTTAATTGCTTAACTAGTATAACGAATATTTAAAATAATAAACCGAGGGACTAAAACGAACAAAACCCAAACCCGAGGGATGCCTTTATTTGGCCGAATCCCATAAGGTTCCAGGAGGGGGTGTTTGTTCGGTTTTGGAGCAAGGAGGGGAGAAAAGGAAAATTAGTTTTCTTATTCTACAAGAATTGGGGTAGGGTTATGTGCCTATATAAACACATACCCCTCACCTCATTCTTTATTCATTGATTCACAAATCAAATCCCTAAAACCTAAATTGTTTCGGTGCTCCTCTCTCTCCCAATACCTTAATCGAAACCCTAAATTATCAATTAAAAATTTTCAGTTCCTTTTGTTCCTCAACCGAATTCGACAAAAACCCCACAAGGGTTTTTGGTTCTTCTTGATCTCCTAGCTCGACCATTCAAGATCCACAAACGGTGTATTGTGGTGTTTTTCCTAGCTCGACAAAACCACAAACCCTAACTAGGGTTTTGTTTTTTTTGGTAGTTGGTTTGAACCGAATTTGGTGATTCGGTTATTTGGTTTTCGGTAAAAACCCTAATTAGGGTTTTACTTGGTTTTCGGTACAAGCTCACTTGGGTGCGTTTGGTTATTGATTCAAGACACGTGGTGTTTGGTTCGTGAAGGTAGACTAGCAATCAACTCATACTCGGTTGACGTGTTTGTGTGAGCAACCGTAGAGGCAGTAATTTAACTGCTTAACTTGTTTCAAGTTCAAGATCAAGAGGTAAGTAATTATTTACTTTTAATGTTATAATTATTTACTTTATTAAGTGTTAATCTTTGTGTCAAAACTAGATCCATTCCGCTGCGTGCTCGTAGCTAAACTGGTTACCTAGTATGTTAAATCCCAACAGTGGCATCACGAGTCAACTCGTTTTGGCATTAGGGTTACACTTTTAAATTATATCATGTCTTGAATGTTCACGCCTAGATTTAATTCATATGCTTGATCTGCTGCGCTTAATATTTTATTTAATGTTTTCTTGCAAATATGGCAAAGATTATGCAAATCCTTGCCATAATTAAATAAAATTGTAGATCTAGATCTTGAAAACTAATGATTGCTAAATATAAAAGGAATAAAATTAAATTGTTAATTTAGTATATATGTTTCCTTTTATAAAGATCACACTATATATATAAAAGATCTTGATTTTATTTATGGTAACTAAAATCTTTTATTTTTGGAAACTAGATCTTTTACATATTTAGTCTGATTTTGCTTCTTAATCCGGCCATAAGACCTACTCAATCACTTTTGTGATGAATGGGGCGATCTAGGCACATTGATGAAAACCTAGTGAGGGTCTTATGGTTCTCCAATTGGGGAAGACTTACATGAGAACTCGGATTTTATATGTTTACTTGTTAATTTAATGTCATCTTTAGTTTTAGTCTTTATGTGCATAATTTTACTTGTTTACTAGTCTACACGCCTAAAATTGTATGCAAAATGGACTAATACTTATTGAAAGATGATATAAAAACTAGTCTATTAATTACACGTCTAAATAAATGCTCATTGTGACTCATTATTTGTTTCGTGCAAAACTTGTTTTGAGAAAATTAATAAGACTTTAAACTATGAAACTTGATTTCAAGAATAATTAAAAACTGGACGCTATGGACTCATGGGAAGTACGGCTCATCCACTAGAACAAACTATAAGAGAAGTTTAAGGCGGGTCGTTTTTACGTAATTCCCTAAAGAAATAAGGTGTTTAATATGCTTCGCGCTAACCTGTTTCTCCGCTTCTTTGTGCGTTCGATTGGAGTTACCATGAACCATGGCATATCACTATAGTGTCATTACTAAAGGTTTTTTAAAATCAGTGATACAAAGTTGTTTTGCATGCCTCTTTGTACACGCTTTTAACACATTTATGTGCATACCCCTAAGAAAATTTTAAGTCAATGCCATCCAACCGTAGAACACGTGCAATTGGTTTGAGTCTCTTTGTCAGACCCTGGACCCCTGCCAACCCATGGTGAATTTCTCCTACTGGTCAGACCTTTGACAATTTTTATACATTCTCGTTTGGTCGACTTAATTTGAGTCTCTTTGTCAGACCCTGGACCCGAGGCATAAGATGATACTAAACATGCTCTTAACATTATTACATGCTGACTAATGTTTTGACAAGTATCATAAACCTAAGAGTTGCATTAAAATGCAATTAACGCTCGTCGCTTACCTCTTGCCCTACTTGTTTTCTCACTGGTCAGACCTCTGGTTACCAAGTAGGAGGTCAAGTTAGATCTTAGTCTTAATTAGTAAATTATTTGGGTAGTTAATTATATTAAGAACTTAATTATCGAAAATACTAAATTGAACTTTATATGTTCTGATTAATTGGGTTTTGCAACATAATTCGTAAACGAAAGTTTGTTTTTCTTGAAAAAGACAAACATAGTATCTTTTCCTAGTAAGAAAAGGTGAGACTTACTTCTATCTATACTCATTGGTTGACAAGAATAAGATAGGATTATAATTGAAAACTTTCAATTACTATTAAACTCATTTACTGTCTTTCATTACCCTTCTTTTCGGTTTTGAAATAATTGAAAGATAAAATATTTTGAGTAACTAGAGAACCTTTTGTCTATAGCTACCAAAATGACGACATCTTGCACTTGTCACGATGTATGAGTTTAAACCGCAACGAGTAAAGAAAATTGCTAGCAGGTCTTCTAGGCATATTTTCTTGGACTAATTTCATTCCTTATAGTGCTAAACACCCTTGTGGCTAGGCAAACCGATTAAGGAGGAATTGCATGCTAAAAAGTTCAAGTTAATGAAAGCATGAATGGCTAGTCCCTAATCTACATAAGTAGAAATTCATATACTTAGTTCAATACCTAAGTACATTGCTACTTATAGGCATTTTGAGTGAATAGGAAAGTAAATAAATCGCTATTTGCTTTCTACTAGTAACGTGACACTTACAATTGGATGACAATCCAGAGGGGAGCTTTGCGATTTAACTACTGAAAAATCAATCATGTAATGTTGGGTAAAATTCAGCGGGAGCTACAAGATTCTTCCATGTAGTTTCCCATCTTATTTCTAGCTCGCTTTGAAATAATTTATTACTTTCCGAATATGAATGACCATTGTTTATGGAAAATTGCATTTTATTTTATAGATAACCTGTTGCTTTTCCGATGTTGCTTTCCAAAGCATTATCTATAGAATAATAATCCACAATTCCTTATTACACGTTATGGTTCGAAATCTCCTTGTATCTATGACAGTATCATATTGTTTATACTTTTGAGCGCGGGTCGTATTGTATTAAATGATGTTGTCCCGTACACAAGTGGGAGAAATCTTAAGTGTGTGCAAGGAACAACATATAACGATATGATCATTGGTTTCTCTTAACCACATGGTAAGGAAACTAATCATTTTACTAGGACTTAAATACACAAGATGTTTGTTGTCCTATTACAATTAAATGTCAAGATATAATAGTAAGCTACTTTAACATTTTGACTACATGTTTTAGTCAATAGACTTATGGTTAAATTATATAATCATAATTATGAAGTATAAAATTAACTTGAAATTACTATTGAACTCAAGAGTTTGCGTTCATAATTACTTTAGTTAGAATAATTATGTTCTTGTTAAGACATAATTATAAAGTCCTTGATTTATCAATGACTCATAACATAAAGTAAGTAGTAAAATTGTTATGTCTTCTTGATTAACACATGAACAATAAGGTCCTTGAATTATTCAAAGACTTATAACGTATACTTGACATGTTCTGTTTTCTTGAAACACATGAACATAGAGTTATTGTACTATTCAAAGATATATACGTTATAGCATGCACTTGGTTTAAAATACTTTCTATTCAATTTGGCTCGACCCAATTGGTGAGTATTTGATCCAAAGAGAATTAAGTTATCTAGGGAATTCTGATGGAGTCTCACAATTCCAATATTCATAGAATACCACATTATTATGGTATGTCTAATGTGTTGAAACAAACTATATTCATATTGTTTGATTTCTGATAACTTTAATTGCTCTACCTCTAAAAATCGATCAAGGTTAGAATTTTGCATGTATCATGGATACACTCAATAAAGTTTCAACCTAGAAGGTATTCAAGACATTATCTATTTATGGATTTGGGATAAATCCCATTATTTCTTGATTAAAGTTCTAAAATTTGTTAATATCTTATGAAGCACATTATTAACAAGCTAAAGATGAGAACTGTAAAATGCATTTTGTTGTCCCAATTAAGAACAATTTATTGTTGCTTAAATACTTAGTATTTAGAGAAGTATCTCTTCTTACAAAAGTAAGTGGGAGTATCTATAGATCTTGAAGATATTCAAGAACAAAATACATAACCTTCTGAATTCACTTGTTGATGTCATACTAAGGTTAAACATGACTATTTATCATGGGTATCGACGATTGGCATGAAGTTTCGAGGAAGAAACATGGTTATAGATCTTATGAAGACGACGTGGCTAAGATCTCGATTTCGATTTACGTGTCTAATCTTCCAGAGACATTTTCGGCCAAGGATCTGTTTCATGCTTGTAATAAGTATGGACATGTTGTTGATTCTTTCATTCCACTTTATCAATTAGAATGAACCCCATTATTTCTTGATTAAAGTTCTTAAATTTGTTAATATCCTTATGAAGCATACAATTAACAAGCTAGAGAGAAAAGTGAAAAAATGTATTTGTTTGTCCCATTTAAGAACAATTTATATTTTGCTTAAATATCTTGGAAATTTAGAGAAATTATCTCTACTTACACAAGTAAGTGGGCAGCATCCATAGATCGTGAAGATATCAGAGAACAAAAAAACATAAACCTTCTAAATTCACTTGCTGATGTCATACAAGGTTAAACTGAAAATGTCAACTAAACGTATAATGTAACTACTCAATTTATAAAGCCGCGAGGATGCCTCAATAAATAGAGTGAAATTTAATATCAAATGCAAGGAATATAATATAGAGGGCCATAATAAACCTTCTAACTAAATAAGATAATTATCACATCTTGAATCTAATAAATATCTAGAACTCAAATGAAAGTATGCAGTCCTAAAAGGCAAAACAAAGTTTTAAGCATGATTGATACTTACAAACCAAACAGTAAAAATGTTAAGTTAAAATGAGTTATCTTTTGGAAGAAAGGATCAAATAACAAAATTGTATACATATTAAATGCCTGAACGATGACAAGACTTTTTAATCATACTCACAATCGACTACTATAATCCTCTTTCTACACGCATTAATTATATAAAGATAACTAATTGTCATACAGGTTTTCTTGAATCTAACATATGGCGAATTAAGGATCATAACTCTTTCCTTAATGATTACCTTGCGAGGACGATGTGTAATCAAAAGGGTTATGCGATTCAATTATATAATTAAAGCAATTAATTTATAACTCTTTTCTTATATTATTACCTTTGCGAGGGAACGGTGTGTAATCAAAGGTATGAAGTTTAAAATAATCTTCTAAAGTATACAAAGTGTGGATTAACTCATGCATCTAGAAGCTGAGATCTTAAGTTTAATTACAATATGTTTTTTTATTAAATTAAGATAACTCCTGAGTACACTTGACATCAAGTGGGAGCACTATGTTTTTATTTAAAATTCATATGTTGTGTAATGAAAGCATCATTCCATCAAAGCTAGATGTTAATCCTTGAGTTTATAATGAAAATTAACTTGGGAATTTAGGAAATAAAACAAACGACCTTGGAATAAATATTTATTAAAATAAACATATGCGTTGATTAAGTCCAACACAATGTAATATATCATTGAGGAAAATCTTAACTGATATATTTCACTTGAGATAATTTAATACATAAATGGAAACCTTGTGTTTTTAACTAAGGATTCATCATGTATATCTTATATTGTGTATAAGACTGGTTATTACTTTTGCACAAGAGCAAGATGAGCTAACAACAGTATCTAATTGAGAGTGTTTAGATGCGATGACTGATAATAACAGTATCTAATTGAGAGTGATTTAGATGACCGTTAAAACAAATGTTTACGAATTGTATAAGGCACAGTGTTGTTTGTGTACACACGATGCTAGAGAATAATCAATCCTAGTTAAAGTAGAATTCCATCTTTTATGATAAATCTACTAACTAGATATGCTCAGCTAAGAGCATTGTTGCATTACACATTAAAGAATGAGAATACTTTACATTTTAAGAAACTGTAAAGATGACTGTCTAAGATAGGAATGTTGTTGACTTTAAATACCCCATAAAAGGTATTGTCACATTTCCATATTGTGATACTTGCAATAGTATGAAAATATACATACGACACTCATCATATCATTCAAATCCTTTACAAATTTGTGAATTTAAAACAAGTATTCGGAAAGTTTACTCAGATAACTATTTAGCTCTTTTGTAAAGAAAGAGTTGAGAATGTTGGAAACATTGAACTTCAACTTGCTAATTAGTTTTGTTGGTAATCCAAAAGCACAAAACAAATAAACAAAATCGAACGAACGAAGCGGAAGCTTTATTCAAATACCAAAACAAATTACAAAGAAAATTCAAAGGTACCAAACCCTAATTCCAAAAGTTACGAAACAAATATTCAAAGGTACAAAGAAAACTAAACCCATCAATCCATATTTATAGGCTAAACAAACTTGGTGGCCAAGTCACACAAAAGAAAACTAAACCCATCAATCCCTATTTATAGGCTAAACAAACTTGGTGGCCAAGTCACACAAATTTACCAAACGCCCCTTAGAGTTTAAGTCACTTTCTAACAATCTCCACCGTGACTTAAACTCCTCCACCGTCTTCAAATCAAATTCAAATTCCAAATTCCAAACGCTAGAGATACTAGCCAAATTCAAATCAAACGATCGAATCCGAAAACGATCCAAAAACAAAACCAATTGATCGAATCTGAAAACGATCCAAAACAAATCCAAACGATCGAATCTGAAAACGATCCAAAAACAAAGCAAGCGATCGAATCTGAAAATGATCCAAAACAAATCCAAACGATCGAATCTGAAAATGATCCAAAACAAATCAAACAAAGGATCGAATCTGGAAACTCCACCGTATCCGACCATTCCAAATCCAAACGAATTCCAGTAACTCAAAACGGATTCTTTAAACAATCAAAAAACCAACTTCAATCCAAACGACCCCAAAACTAACCTTTTTTTTTCTTTTTCTTCTTCATCTTCAACCCAGCATGAACCCTAAAAGAAAAAATTACCCAAACGAATTAAAGAAGATGATTCTTCAACACAAATTCAAACGATTCACAGAGAAGAACCCAAAAAATCGAACCTACTCGAATCCCTATAGAGATTGATCGACAATCAATCGATTATTAAATCGAATCAATCGAGAACCCTAAATTCGAAGAAACCAAATGATCGATCGACAAAACCAAACCCACGACAAGATGCCAAGTTTGGAACAAATCGATTATTACTACCAATTACGAATTACGTACGAACTTCCAAAGCCAAGCGATCTAGAACAAGAATGATCCTTCAAAACCAAATCCAAAACCTAAACGCACCTTTTTTTTCTTTTTTTTCTTCATGGCTAATCCAACCTAGCTCTGATACCACTTGTTGGTAATCCAAAAGCACAAAACAAACAAACAAAATCAAACGAACGAAGCGGAAGCTTTATTCAAATACCAAACTAAATTACAAAGACAAATTCAAAGGTACCAAACCCTAATTCCAAAAGTTACAAAACAAATATTCAAAGGTACAAAGAAAACTAAATTCATCAATCCCTATTTATAGGCTAAACAAACTTGGTGGCCAAGTCACACAAATTTACCAAACGCCCCTTAGAGTTTAAGTCACTTTCTAACAAGTTTCATGCTTATCTGTTTTAGTATTTGGATAATTGGGATTGTAAGACAATTTTTACTTACTGATGAATGAAGATATATGGTATTTGTCATTCATACATATAATAATTGTTATTCTATATTTGCATGTTTAATCCTTGAATGATTTTATCATTCTAAATATGTCCATTGTCGGTCAACAATATGGGAATATTGTTACATAAGGCAAATGTGAGTGTTGGTTATATTCTTTAAATATATGGATTGTTCCCGCCAAACTCATGTGTATTCATGAGGGATGCATATTGGATACCCCATCCTTAGAATATTTACTTTTGGATCCTTCGTCATGAGTAAGATATCAAAAATGGTTAAATAAGCCATCCTTAGACTTGAGATGCAAACAAGTTCTACATGTGTGGATATCACTTTTTGATTATAAGTCAAACGCTAACCTGAAAATGGCAGTTATAAAGGTTATTTTTGGAAGTGATGTGAAGCAGCATCCACAATACTTGTAGTCAATAAAGAATTTGTTCCTCTAATTGTTTAATTGAAGAATGAATACATGGCGCTTCTCTATAATTAATCAAATAACTGCATGGCCATGCCCAAAAGGTAGTTCAAGATGATTCTTGATTACATTTGGTATATCTGAATTATTTTTATAACGAGAAACTAAATAGCTAAACTATATAGAATGAGTTAGGATCCATATCCATGGTTTAACGGTATCTAGAACAAAGGAATGATAAATGCAAGTAATAAACTAACCATTATAAGCTAAGATTGTTCTTGAAACTATTATCTCAAGTATTTCTAATTTAAAGGTAATTGTGTGTGTTTGCTAGACGTTGCCAATTATCAGTATATCTGCAAGCCTGCTACTCCGCCTCTCAAGTGGGAGCTGTTGGAATATGTTAGCCGGTTCCGCAAGTTATACGTTATAAATACATGAGCCTATTGGGGGCACACGCGTTAAACACTTAAAGTATGTTTTACTTTACGATAAATATTTAAATAGTCGTTATTTACCGTTACTTGTATAACTAGTGTAACGAATATTTAAATAATAAACCAAGGGACGAAAACGAACAAAACCCGAACCCGAGGAAGCCCCTTGTTTGGCCGAACCCTCAAAGGTTCTAGAAAGGGTGTTTGGTTCGTCTAGAGAGAAAGAAGGAAGAAAAGGAAAAATAGTTTTCTTATTCTACAAGAATTGGGTTAGGGTTGGGAGCCTATATAAACCCTCCACCCTACACCTCATTCTTCATTCATTGATTCACAAATCAAATCCCTAAACCCTAAATTGTTTCGGTGCTCTCTTTTCCCTTAAAACCCTAACCGGAACCCCTTAATCTCTATTAAGGGATTTTTGGTTTTTCCTTCCCACCGAATTCGACAAAAACCCCATAAGGGTTTTTGGTTTTCTTGTTTCTCTTCTTTGGTGATTCAAGATTCACACGTGGTGCTTGATTGGTGGTTTCCTAGTTCGATTGAAGCTATAAACCCTAACTAGGGTTTCTTGTTATTCGGATCTAGGAATTTTGGTTCGGGTTAAAACCCTAACCGAATTAGGGTTTATTCGGTTTATTTGTTTTCGGTTCAAGACTCAAGTGGTGCGTTTGGGAATCGTTATAACACAAGGTGTTTGGTTCGTGAAGGTAGACTAGCAATCGACTCATACTTGGTTGACGTGTTTGTGTGAGCAACCGTAGAGGTGATAATTTAATCACTCGTTTCAAGATCAAGATCCGGTGTAAGTTTATTGATTTAACTCAATAAACAAACGGTTAGTAAATTACTTGTTTAATTTATATGTGTTAATCTATGTGCTAAAACTAGATCCATTCCGCTGCGTACTCGTAGCTAATTGGTTACCTAGATTGTGAAATCCCAACAAAATATACCTAAAAACAATACTAACATTTGGCGTGGGTTTTAGTATTACACCTTGATACGAGTGATCTCGGTGGATTCAATTATAATTTAAATTCACATCCATTCATTTTAATCCGTTTCCGTTATCTAGGAATTATATATATTTTACATTAGTGGTAGTGTTGGCCCTCTCTAACAGTGAACAGTAACCACCATAAATTATTTTTTAAATTCTTATCTACAGTAGCATAATACTAAAATAATGAGCATCATTCTCTCACAGTGTTCTTCTCCCCATTAATTTAATCGGATCTACAGTAGCATACTATTATTTTATTGCTGATCTACAGTACTTTACCATTATTTTATTGCTGACTTTATTCATATTATAATAAGATTAGCCAATATTTTATTTCCTCACTCCAATCTTCATCACCAACACAGATTAAAGACCAGTAGCATAATGATGCATAATATGGTGGATCATCCAATTTCCTTCTCACCTTCTCTATCTTCAACGCTTTTTTTTTCACCACAATGGTTTTCTCAAACAAAACAGCAAAACAAAAAACCGCCATGTCATTGAGTTTTCTAGCCAAGCTCCGTCGTCCTTGCGGTAGTCCCTCCGCTCCGGTGTGCCTTTATATGCTTATTTGACGTAGGTAAGTCAGATTGTATCCTTTTTTAAGTTTTAATGAATTGGGGTTTAATTATTTGATGATTAAAAATGAATTAAGACTTAATTATATGAATTTAAATTAATACTTTTATACGAAAGGTTGAAACTTTTTGATTTGTGGGGTTTCGATTTTGCATTTGTGTATTTCTTAGGAGAAATTTTAGAAGATTTGTCTCTTTAGTTTTGGGGTGTTGTCTGAGGTTAAAGAGTTAGAGTGGAAAGGGGCTAAATTGGTTGCGGGTTCAATTATGTTGATGGTGATGCTAAGGTATGTTTTTTTGTTGTTGCCTGTAACACAGAAAGTCTAGGTGTGGCTTATGTTTTCTGTATGTGTGGTTATTTTCTTTTTTAAGAAGAAAAATAGAACTGGAAACAACCTTCTTACGTTGTTTTATAACGGGGGTGTTCAGGGCTTTATTTATTGTCAAGATAAGATGGAAACACTGTCGTGCTGCCGTTTACAGTATCAAAAGCGTCTTGTTGATTTCAGCATGAATATATAGGTAATATTTTGAAATGACTTCATTTTTACCCTTTTAGTTCGTATTTTCTTTTGCTAGCGATTTATGTGGCCCTCTTGATAAGGTTGTGCTTTCTAATATTTTCAGTTTTTAAGACAAAAGTTGAAGTGAAAGACACCCGGATTAACATGGCAATATATGCTTCATTTGTAAGTGTAGAAATGATTTAACCTGTTTTTATAAATTATAGTTGTTTGCATCAGCCTTTGTGTTCGTATATAGAATCTTTGCGAAGTTAAAAGCATTTGAACCACGTGTGTCAGCAATATTTTTAGTAAACAATCTCATTACAAGACTACCGTGTTAGTTTATGTCTTCAATATGTTCCACATATTATACGCTTTTGTTTTGTTTAATTTGTTGTCAATTAGCTTAGCTGATCTTGAATGTAGGAAAAAGGCAAAGATGAAGGACGCATGATGCGGATAATCTCATTAAAAGACTACCGTGTTAGTTTATGTCTTCAATATGTTCCACATATTATAAGCTTTTTTTTGTTTAATTTATTATGTACAAAAAGGTGTACATATTCCTGTTGATTAAGAAAGAATTGGTCGAGAATTGCTTATCGAATATCTGGTAAATCATACTCCTCTCCATACACTTGCAAGAAAGCAACTGATGTTTTTTATTTTATTTTAGGATAATGGAATAAAAGAGACACGAAGCGACTAAACCAGAGCGTTTTGTGTTTTATATCCACAGCTATCTCAGCCTGTAAGGTATGCTTGATGCTTCTTTGAGAAATGATAGACGACGTAACTGTTTTTCTATAAATCACAACCGAATTTTACCCATTTATAGTAAATGGTTCGAAACTGTGCTAATGATCTATGATAACCCAACTTTGCTTATTTTTTACCCCTAATCTTATTTACAGTAATTTTTTCTTTATTGCACTAAAAAGTTGCAAGTTACTAATCCCGCTCTCATACCTCGAGTATTCTTGCATAACAAGTGAAATTCAAGGTGAGCGTTACATACTTTCAGCTAATATTTGTTAGCTTCTTTCAGCCTTCGCAATCTTTCCTTGCAATTAAATGTGAAGACCTATAGATCGTTAGATCGTTTAAGCTTAGGCTGTTTAGACATTTATCTAGGATAATATCAATGTTCATAAGTTATAAAAACAAAGCGGAATAAGAATAAAGATATTCAACAAGGTGTTCTTCATTAATAACCAAACGTTCTTCATAACCCCAATTTTAGATGATCAATTCTAGAACGGTTACTCTAACTAGTAACGGGAATCATAGATTCTTGAGACTAAAACAAACAAACCCTAGGCGTCTACAATATAGAACTCATGCCTAAAACACACACACGTTTTCTTTAGTCGACTCTCATTGAGAACACATACTTTTCTGGATACCTAAAACAATATGCCTGGACCTCCTTTTATAGCATAAGGAGTCAAGGCTTTACATGGAAACTATTAAAAGATATTAATGAGTAAATCAATTAAATATTCATCTTTATCTCTTCATCTTTATCTCTTTTTGACCAAATCTTTATTTTCTTCTACATCTTGTAGAATCACACAATGACTCTATCTTGTTTCATTCGTGTTTTGTCTTATCAACTCAAATATAATTCCTAACATTTTTGCTTGTACAGGTCTATGTAGATGACATTATCTTTGGCTCTACAAACAAGGAGTTATGTACTGGATTTGAGAAGTTAATGAAGGATAAGTTTCAGATGAGTTCTATGGGAGAACTTACTTTCTTTCTAGGATTACAAGTACAACAGAAGGAAGATGGAATATTTATCAGTCAGGATAAATATGTAGCTGAGATTTTGAAGAAATTCAACTACTCTGATGTGAAGTCTGCTTCAACTCCTGTTGATTTGGAAAAACCTTTGGTCAAGGATGGAGATGCTGATGATGTTGATGTACATCTCTATAGATCCATGATTGGGTCTTTGATGTATCTCACTGCATCTAGGCCAGATATCATGTTTGCAGTATGTGCATGTGCTAGATTTCAAGTTACTCCAAAGACATCTCATCTCTTAGCAGTCAAGAGAATTTTTAGATACTTGAAAGGCAAGCCAACTTTAGGCCTTTGGTATTCTAGGGATTCTCCATTTGAACTGGTTGCTTACACTGATAGTGACTATGCTGGAGCAACTCAAGATAGGAAGTCTACAACTGGAGGTTGTCAGTTTTTGGGAAACAGGTTGATATCTTGGCAGTGTAAGAAGCAAACTGTGGTTGCCACTTCTATAACTGAAGCTGAATATGTGGCTACTGTTAACTGCTGTGGTCAAGTACTCTGGATTCAAAACCAATTGCTAGATTATGGGTACAATTTCATGAACACTGTCATTAATATTGACAATAACAGTACTATTTGCATTATTGAAAATCCTGTTCAACATTCTAAAACAAAACATATAGAGATTAGGCATCATTTTATAAGAGATTGCAATACTAAAAAGTTAATACAAATGGTTAAAATTCATACTGATTATAATGTTGCAGATCTTCTTACAAAAGGTTTTGATGCAGGAAGATTTCAGTACTTGGTCTCAAGTATTGGAATGCTTAATCCTTAAATGTCTATATCTCTTTATGTTTTTGTAAAAGTTATGTAAAGGATTAATACTGTTAGTTTTCTCAATTAATACTGCTAAGTATAATTAAAACTACTAGTTATACTTAAGACTGCTTGTTAAAATTCTTAGTCATATTTGATGCTGTCAATAAGAAAATACTTTGGATCTTGTATTTTTGTGCTATGGACTAACATATGCAGGTAAAGCGTATTGAATATCTAATGTTGAATGCTTCACCTTTGAAGAAATGCTTGAGAGAAAGTTAATGATCTTGGATCACAGTTTTTAACTTTTATTCATGGGTTATGCATAAATATGGATCGTCATGAATTCCCACATGTCTATCTAGTCTTTTATAGTGTGCTTGTGATGAATAGAGGCATGTTGTTGTATAATTATTGAATACAGAGTTAATACTGTTAAGCAGAAAATTACAACAGCCAGGAAAAAGTTAATGTTGTTGAGATGACATGGGAACCAAAGTTACAACTGTTGAGCAAATTCTTATCTCTTGAAGTATTGTTTTAGGGGAGGTCTATTATGTCAATATGCAGTCAAGTATGGATGGATGGATATGTTATATCAAAAGTATGTTAAAAGAATCAAAAGCATCTAGGCATGTCAAAAGAGGTCGGGACACCAACATACCTTAGTCTAGTGGCCCCCCTGAAAAAGGTTGGTGATAAGGATGTCCATAAGGAGTTGGGTGACAGAATGGAAAGGGCTGCCACTACTGCTTCTAGCTTAGAAGCAGAGCAAGACAGTGGTAACATCAAATAATACCCAATCCATGGCAACACTTAATGAATTAACTTCTTAGGGAATTGGTTCAGGTAGTGGAATTGGTTCAGGTAGTGGTCCCAGGTGCCAAGATACCTGTATATCGAGCAAACTATGTTGAGATTACATTAAACAGTCCCATTGAATCCAACCTCTCTCAGAGGTACACACTTGGAAGTGGGGAGGACAGTAAGACAACTATTGGAATTGATGAAATTTTGTACACATCTGTCATATAAAAACAGAAAGAGTGTCTTGGTAAGCCAAAAGAAATGAGAGATTTTATGAGCTTAAAAATAGAAAGAGAGATGTGTGCATAAAAACAGAAATGAGTGATTATGTGAGCAAAAAGAATTGAGAGATAATATGAGCATAAAAACATAAAGAGAGTTTACGTGAATCAAATTTGATGATGAAAGTTGTTTATTGGAATGAAAATTGTATAGTACGGTGTATTCTTCTTAAGTTCTCAGTTTCACTTAATGCTGCTAAGCTTAGTAATGTTTAGTAGGCTTAATATTACTACCCGTATTTGTTTATGGTTGTTAAAGCTATGTTAATGCTGCCCAGTTTAAGTTTCTGCTTTGAGGCGATTATTTAAATAACTTCGATTAAGGGTTTTATTTACTTCTTTATTCGATCTCACTTATTCAAACACTCTCTAACCATAAACCCTAATTCAATTTTCATCTTTGATCATCCAATTCATCATTATGTCAAGCCTTAAGTTTGGCTGAAAACGCCAATGTGTTCGAGTTCTGGAAAAACTCGAATAGAAAGTGATGGGTTTTGCATAGATAATTTGATTTCCTGAAAGCAAGTTCATTACATATGCGTTAATAGTCCAATCCATCATCTACAAAATCTTGTTTAGAACAATTTGGCAACTGCCATGGTACAACGATTAATGGAGTGTGAACAGTTACAACCCCTAGTGAAAAGAAGAATTATTGATACAGATCCAACATTAGGAGAGATCTTCACATGGATGATGTAGAAGGCACTGATTGTTTTCCAACTGCTTACTATCTTTGAAGAATTGGCCACGATGGGGTATAAAAGCCGTCTCAAAAGCTTACTTTTTTTATAAAGCCTTTTCTCTCCCCTAGAATATTTCATTCATACTATACTCAATGCTTAATGCTAAATCGACATGCATGGACATGAGTTCAGTAGTTCCATGGCTTCTTTGATCATATTCTTGGCAACTAAATCAGAAAGTTTATAATCTGTCTAAGTATATCTTTAATTCAATGGTGAAACACTTAGAATGGAGGAGTCAAATACTTGCTGTATCCATGTTTTTTTCCAAGTTTTCATTAATCAACCAACTGGGTAAATATGTCAATTCACAAGAAGATTTTTGTTAATCCCTTTCACACAAAGAAAGTTTTTGCCAATATGAAGAGAGCTGGAAAGGATTTCTCTAGGAGAATAAAACCTTTATTTGATACCATGATGGTTCAACCTGTTGAAGAAATGGGTGAGGAATTCAGTCATCAACTGATCCACTCCAATACACATCATTGATCAACCATCTTCATCTCCCAACCCACGAAGAACCAACCATCAAAGAAGGCTTAGAGACAGGAGGCAGAGGTTCCTCAAGATGAGGCAGAGCATGAGGAAAGTGTACCAACACTTTCCCATGAACCCATAACCTAGTGGTGAGAATAGCTTGCCAACTAACTGATTTGATGGTTTTATGTCCAAATTGCAAACATAATTTCTTGATTTATAAAACGCAAAGGAACTCCAAGCTAAGAGATTGCTGCTTTAAAGAAGATGATCCATAGGTCAAAAGGAGGAAAAGTGTCAAGACCTACAGGTTTTTGAAAGACTCAAGAAGTTGATGTCAGGAGAAGTTGAGTCCTCTGAAGACCAGGAGAGTTTGGGTTCTCCTGAAGATGCATCCAAACATGGGAGGAGTATTGAAGATATTAATGCTGATGTTGATGGTTATTCATTGGTTTAATGGAAACTCAAAATAACAAGATGACGAGTTAATGTTTGATACTGGAGTTTTAGAGGAAATATGATGAGAATTCATGTGAAGCTAAAGTTGATGGGAAAGATGACCAGATTACTAAGCCCTGAATGATAGTACTGCTGTGAAAGCAGTTACTACTCTGCTAGTAGTTATGATAGTGCTGTTCCTACAACTATTCGAGAAATTACTTTGTGCCTCAGACACTATACAGATTAAAAATAGCTAGCCTAAAGTTGTTTGCTACTGCGGCACAACAACAACTTCAAGAACCAAGATAAAGGGTGGTTGTACAGGACTAAGTGAGTTCAAGATTTTCCGACAAGAGAACCACAATCTTCAAGTTCAAAAGCTAAAGGAAAGGTATTATGATTGAGCCTGAAGTTCCTTTGAAGAGAAAAGATCAAATTTCTCTTGATGAACAAATTGTAAGAGATATTCAAGCTAAGTTGGATGCTGAATTATTAGAAGAGCAAAAGCTAGCAAGGAAACAAGAAGAAGAAGCCAACATAGCATGATTGAGTCATGAAGATACACAAGCTTATGATGGAGTCTGATAGATTGCTGGCTAAGACTCCAATCAAAAAAGAGAGAAATGACAATGAGGAAAAAGCAAAACTATTTATGGAACTGATGGAGAAAAGAAGAAAGCATTTTGCTGCACTCAGAGCACAAGAAAAGAGAAACAGACCTCCTACCAAGGCACAAAAGAGAACTTAAATGTCTACTTATCTTAAGCACATGGGTGGAATACAAACAAAAAACTAAAAGGGAAGTAGTTTTGATCTGAAATTTAAAAAGTTGTTTGATAAGGAAATGCAGAGAGTACATACCCTTGAGCTATGGGTTTGAGTACAAGAAAGGCAAAGAAAGAAGGAAGAAGGTAGAGAGGAGACAACTAAAGGCAGCAGAAAGAAGATGCTTGGAAGGAAAAGAGCAGGGAAAGAACAACAGAAAGAATCCTCAAAGAAACAAAAAGTAGAAAAGAAAAAGCGTCGAGGAACGTTGATGAAAGTTTGATGACGCTGACTAAAGAAGCTTTTTGGTGATTAAAATGGATGAAGATAAGCAATTGATGCTATTACCACTTGCTACCAACTACCAGTGATTATTGATAATAAGCTTCATAAAGAGGGTATGTAGGTACATTATCTGTTGAAAGAGCAGAATGGAAGTTCCAAGAGATATTCTTCAATGATAAGGATGCTACAAGGAATAGACAAAGAAGATTTGGAAGCTCTTTGGAGGATAGTGAAGGCAAAATATGGTGATACAAGGCCTGACAATGAGTTTGAAAGAGTGTTGTGGGGACGATTAAAAGTTATGGTTGAACCAACAACAAGGATGATGTATGGAGAATTTTACAAGGATACAGGGTGACTATTTGGAAGTTGATTGATTCATCTGGAGTTCACTTTGTAAGGTTTGATAATCTTCACATTTTTATGTTGGTTGAAAAGAGATACCCCCTCACACCAATTACCATCACCAATATGCTCAACAAGAAACTTCAAACTGATCATCAAAATGAGATGTGCTATCAACTGCTAAAGCTTATGGTGAAACAGCAAAAAGGTCTATGAAAGGTTTGAATGCATCTTCCTGAAGTATGATGAAGACTTTTAAAGAAGAAACTTGAAGATTCAGAAGATGAACATCAAGTTTAGGGGAGGATTGTTGGGACTTAAAAGACTTCATGGATTCTTAGAAGTTACTGCTGCTCAGTGCTGCTGGTGGAAAGATTACAATGGTTTAAAGACTTTCTACTGTCAAGAGGATATAGACGAATTAAAGAGATAAAGATAAATTTAGTATCTGATAGCATAAGTTTACTGCAATTTTTAGAAGTTAAGACTGTTCATTGTTGAAGACGAAAAAATATAAGCTAATATAAAAGCTGCTAGTAGTAAAAGTTAAGACTGCATTATGTACAATTTACTACATTAGTATATCTTATACTGCTATTAGCTAATGTTACAACAGCTTATGGTAAATTAGTGCTGCTAGTGAAAAAGATTATGTTGCTGGATTACAATGCTTGAAAGACTTCTACTGTCAGGATTGAGGTATAACGACGAATTAAAAGAGGATGAAAGAGTGTTTAGGTAGAACAAAAACTTGTGAAGATAAGTATTGATATATTATGTACAAAAATATACATAATGGATTTATTTAAAAGATACTTTTATATCTAGAAAAGATTAAGATATCTTAGGAAAGTATTTTATGCCGAGGATCCAGAGGTTGGAAAGGAAGAAAAAGTCAAGACCTACAGGTTTGAAGAGACTCAAGAAAGTTGGTATGTCTAGGAGAGTTGAATCCTCTGAAGATCAGGAAAGTTTGGGTGATCCTGAAGATGCATCCAAACAGGGGAGGAGTATTGCAGATCTTGATAAGGATGATGATGCAACTTTAGTTGATAAAACTCAAGAAAGACAAGATGATGAATTGATGTTTGATACTAGAGTTTTGGATGCTGATGAGATGCCTGTGGAAGCTAAAGTTGATGAGAAAGATGAACAGAGTACTAAGCTTGATGATAGTACTGCTGGTGAAGCAGTTACTACTGCTAGTGTTGAAGATAGTGCTGCTCCTACAACTATTGAGGAAATCACTTTTGGCTCAGACACTTATTTAGATTTACGTAGCTAAGCCTAAAGTTGTTACTGCTGCTACAACAACAACAACTACAAGACCCAAGGCTAAAGGGTAGTAGTACAGGAGCCAAGTAAGTTCAGAGTTTCACAAGAGGTACAACCTTCAATTTCTCCTAAAGACAAAGGAAAAGGTATTATGATTGAGACTGGAGTTCTTTTAAAAAGAAAAGATCAAATTGCTCTTGATGAACAAATTGCAAGAGATATTCAAGCTAAGTTGGATGCTGAATTAATAGAAGAACAAAAGCTAGCAAGGAAACAAGAAGAAGAAGCTAACATAGCATTGATTGAGTCATGAGAAAATACACAAGCTATGATGGAGGCTGATAGATTGCTGGCTGAAAGACTTCAATCAAAATAAAAGAGAGGAGTTGACAGATGAGGAAAAAGGAAAACTATTTATGGAACTAATGGAGAAAAGAAAAAATATTTTGCTGCACTCAGAGCACAAGAAAAGAGAAACAGACCTCCTACTAAAGCACAAAAGAGAACTCAAACGTCTACCTATCTTAAGCACATGGGTGGATACACATACAAACAGCTGAAGGGAAAGAGTTTTGATGAAATTCAAAAGTTGTTTAACAAGGAAATGAAGAGGGTAAATACCTTTGTGGCTATGGGTTCTGAGGTACAGGAAAGCAAAGAAAAGAATGTAGAAGGTAGTGAGGAAACAGCTAAAGGCAGCAGAAAGAAGATGCTTGGAAGGAAAAGAGCAGGAAAAGAGCAACAGCAAGAATCCTTAAAGAAACAAAGAATGAAAGAAGACAAAGACTCAGATGAAGTTGATGAAGCTAGTGAAGATGATGAATGTGAGTTAATGAAGCATTTGGTGATTAAAAAGGACGATGATATAACAATTGATGCTATATCACTTACTACCAAACTACCAATGATTATTGATTATAAGCTTCATAAAAAAGGTATGTTGGTACATTATCAGTTGATAGGAGCAGATAAAAGTTCTAAGAGATACTCTTTAATGATAAGGATGCTACAAGGAATAGACAGAGAAGACTTGGAGGCACTTTGGAAGATAGTAAAGACAAAGTATAGTGATAAAAGGCCTGAAGATGAATTTGAAAGAGTGTTATGGGGAGATTTAAAAGTCATGTTTGAACCAGACATAAGGAGTGATGTATGGAGAATTTTACAAGGATACAGGGTGACCATTTGGAAGTTGATTGATTCATCTGGAGTTCACTTTGTAAGGTTTGATAATCTCCACATTTTTATGTTGGTTGAAAAGAGATATCCCCTCACACCAGTAACCATCACTAATATGCTAAACAAGAAACTTCAAACTGATCATCAAAATGAGATGTGCTATCAGCTGCTAAAGCTTATGGTAAAGCAGCAAAAAGGTCAATGAAAGGTTTGAATGCATCTTCCTGAGTATGATGAAGACTTTTAAAGAAGAAACTTGAAGATTCAGAAGATGAACATCAAGTTTAGGGGAGGATTGTTGGGACTTAAAAGACTTCATGGATTCTTAGAAGTTACTACTGCTCAGGTACATAATGGAAATTATGCTAAGTGGTTAGTACTGGTAGTATAATGTTACCACTGCTAGTTACTACTGTTAGTGTAATTTAGTACTGATAGCATAAAGTTACTGCTGTTAGTTGAAGTTAAGACTGCTCAGTGTTGAAGACTAAAATATAAGCTAAGTAGTTAGTGCTGCTAGTAGTAAATGTTAAGACTGCTAGTACAAGTTACTACTGTGAGTATATATTAGTACTACTAGTACTAATATTACTACTGCTTATGTTTATTAGTGTTGCTGGTGAAAAGATTACAACTGCTGATTACAACTGCTTGAAGACTTTCTACTGTTAAGAGGATAAAGGCGAATTAAAGAGATAAAGATTGTTTGGAGAACAAGAATATTTGTAAAGATAAGTATTGAGATATTTATGTATAAGATATACATAATGTATTTATTTAAAAGATTACGTTTATGTTTAGAAAAGATTAAGATATCTAAGGAATGTATTGTAAGCCGACTAGGACTCCTTAAGTCTATAAAAAGAGGCTCTAGGGCATTAGTTGAGATATCAGTTTTGCATATAAGTCTTCATAGTTGTCAAACTCGATTAAGAAAAGCTTCAAGGTTGTAAACCCTAGTACTAAGTGAAGAGTACTCGTATTATTGATCTAATAATATTGGAGCGTTTGGTTTTATCTTTGTTTGTTCAAGATTACTGTTTTATTTATAATACTTTTAGGTGTTTAAGGTGTAGATTCCGCATACACTTTAATATACATACAAAGTTTCTACAACAAGTTATTTTGGATTTATCCAAGGTAATTTAACCTTAGACAACCTAAATCTAACAAGAATAGGACTTCCGAGAATTCTAAAACTCTGATAAACTCCTTTGTAGCAACCGACAACCTTGTCGAATTTGTATGTAACGAAAGAGAGGATACCTAAATTACTCAAACTAGCCAAAATACTCACGTCTTATCCATAATTGATGTCGAAAATGAGTAGAATTGTATAGTAGATCGTCGAAAATGCTCAAAATGCTCAATTCACCACTCGAAACCACCGAATATCACTGAATACTCATCACATCATTCTCGATCACACACTAAATCACAAATTAGATCACTCTTAATCTCTAACCTGGCTCTAATACCACTTGTTAGGTCTTGATTTAGCTTGAATCACACGATATAGAACGGTTAAGATAATAGAGAATTAAGAGAGGAAGGCAAGTCTTTCATAAATTTCCAAATTTTTTAAAAAAGAGAAAAAGGGGGAAAGTGAGTTTGTTACAAGCCTTAACCACCTAATGATGATTAGGTGGGTATTTATAGGAGAGGGAGGTTGGCTTCCCTTTCTATATTTTCCTAATTTTGTAATCTAGTCCATATTCTTTGGATAATATGCTATTTTTCACTTTTAGCATATTTCGCCTTATTATAAACTACTTTCTACTTTGTAAAATAAAAACTAAACACTAATAATAAATAAAACCACTTAAAGTATCATAATCGACACTTTTATGATAACAAGGCCACTAACGACGGATTTTTATTTCTCTAGACCATATGTAACTTCAATCGCTGGGGCACCTATCGATATATGCACACTCTTCAACAACTATTTTTAAACTTTGAAAGAATTGCCTTTTGTTTAAACTTATTTTTCTTTATACTCCCTCTCATTCATGCACATGACTGTTATTGCGTTTAGTTGTTCGACACCACAGTTACATTGAGGGATTGAGTGAGTATTGAGAACATTCTTTTGAAAGATTTTAATTCTCAATGAAAAATTCTTGACAAATTGTGCTCAAACACTACTTGTTTTGGACACATAAAAAATAATCATGAAATTTTATGTCTACAAACATTAAAATTTTGGTTTTGAAAGCCCTCCCTCAAAAATAGATATCAGTCAAAGGATTTATTGAGGAAGTGAGTGTTAAACACATAATTTTTGAAAGATTTTGAAAAATCTTTTTGATAAACTCTTGAAAAATTGTGTTCAACAATTAAAATAACCATTTTCTTGAGCTCAAAACTTTAAACTTCTTGATGAACCAGCTCAAGTATGAGAAGGAGCTTCTTGTTGTCAGGATAAATGTACTTAGTATTACACTTTCCTTTCTATTAAGTCCAAGTTCAAAGCTGAAATACTTAGAAGTCAAAGTTTTGTGCAAACTTTTTGAGTCGAGCATATAATTTTAAAAGATTTTGAATATCTTTTTGAAAAATATCTTTAAAAATTATGCTCATTGTCCCTTTTTGGATATAGATTCTTATCAAGGGATTTTTTTTTAAACTTCACTCCCCCTTAAGAAGATATTGGTAATATCAAAAAATAGATTAGGAACAGAGAGTGAAAATTTGAGCAAACACTTTTTCAAAAAGATTTTGAAACTTTATTTTATTATTTATTTATTATTATTATTATTATTATTATTATTATTATTATTATTATTATGAAAAAGTGTGCTCATGGTTTACAATATTAAAACTTGGTTTTTAAAGCTCCTCTTTAAAAATTGCATATAGTTTGAAAATGTTTGTGTGAAATGGAGTGTTGAACATAAAATTTTAAAGCTTTTGAAAATCTTTTTGAGAAACTCTTTAAAGATTGTGTTCAACATTATAACCAAACCATGTACTTGAACTCAAGATTTGTGAATATCTTTATGAACGAGCTCAAGTCCGAGAAGTTATAAGCTTCTCGTTGTGAGGATAAATGTACAGAAATGTACACTCTCCCTTATCTAAAGAACGAGTCCTAAGCTAAAATTTACATAGAAGTCGTTTGTTTTGAGCAAACTTTTAAAAAGTTTTTGATAAGAATGCTTGAAAAACAAGAAGATTTCTCTTCTTTTGAAGGTAAAGCGCACTGAAGAGTACATTTTCCTTTTATTTAAAAACCAAGTTGTGCACTGATGTGTACACAAGTCATTTTGATGTGCAAAATTTTGAAAGATTTTGAAAACCTTTAATAAAATTTTGAATAAAATTTTCTCATAAACAAGAAGATTTCTCTTCTTTTCTTAAGATAAGTGCAGTGACACGTAGACTTTCTTTTCTTTGAAACACAGGTTTCACACAGAAGTATACAAAAGTCATAGTCTTGAGCTAAAAACTTTGAATGTTTTGAATAAATAGCTCAAGACCGAGAAGATTGCTCCTCTCGTTTTATGGATAAGTTGTATTTAAAGATAAACTTTCCTTTATTTGAAGCACGTGTTACAGTCTGAAATAACTGTAAGTCATTTTTTTAAGTTCGAGTCCTGATCTGAATTAATCAGAAGTCACTAATTTAAAGCACGAGTTTTGATCAGAAGTAATTAGAAGTCATTAATTTGAAGCGCGAGTTCTGATCTGAAGTAATCAGAAGTCATTATGACATTAAATTGGACAACAACCTTTAGAACCCATTTAAGTACAGTGTCAATGGGTTTACCAAAATTTGAAAACCATTTGAAGGTTGTGTCAATTCGAAGTAAAGAAGTTGAATTCCAACGAGGATTGAAAACTGGTGTTTAATTTTGAAATAATGCTCGTAGAATCAACGAAGATATAAAAGTCCTTTTGTTTTTCCATTGATTATGGAAAACCTGGTGTTTATTGAGGAGTTTTAAATCTTAATGAGAAGAAGATTCCATTTTGTTGTTGAAATTCGGTGTTTCATTTTGAGAATTCATTTTTCAAATGAAAGGAAATCTTCCACTGTTTACAATTTTCAAAGTAGAGTCATTCTTGTTTTGCAATGAAAGCATTTTTGATTTTGAGTATTTAAAAGGTTTTGAATGACTTTGCTTTAGTCTCTACACTTTCTTTACCGGTGTAAAATAAGAGTTTGGAGTTTTAAAGACCTGCTTTTTCTTACTTGACTCACTTGATTTAAAAACCTTTTGAGGAGGTGTTTTAAAAACTTAAGCTTTCTTAGAAGACTTCCTATCTTTTTGCAAAGAGTAGGTTGTAAATTGAGAGACCTTCTTCGAAAACGATTTTGAAGATTCACTTGTGTAAATCTTCTTCGAAATACTTATTGTTGGTTTTGAAAAGTTTGTAACCTTAGATTTTCCTTTGTCTCGGTTAAAAGAGTCAAACTTTGCTTTTAGAGCATGGTATGAAGTTCTTAACTCGTTATATTCTTTTTTATTTGAAAGAAGATCTTATGATGCTAACTTTGATTCTAAAGACGCAATTTGTTTTAAAAAATGATCTTCTTCGGCTTTAGAATCATCAATCTTACGAGCCAATTGGCGTTCTAGGACAACTTTGGTGTTTTCAAAATTTTCAAAATACGTTTTGGACTTGTCTGTTTTCTTTGAAAATTCGACTTTGGCATCCTCAAAATCTTTTGTTTGTTGAGCTAAAATCGTTTCGAGCCCCACAATCTTTGCCATAAAACTTGATGTTTCAGCTTCAAAAATAATATTTTTCTCCCCTGATTCTGATTCTCTGATTCGACATTTGAGGAATCAGAATCATATTTTTTTTTGAAGGAAATCACTTTTGATTTGTGAATCAAATTTTTTCTGTTTCATTGATTCAATCTTTTTAAAAACTTTATCAATTTTTGTATCCCCATATTTAAACAACTAAGTCTTCATATTTTCTGCCTCATCTTGTGTAAATTTTGAACTTTTTGTCTGAACTCGTGAACTTTTGATTGAATCAAAGAAGTTTTGGTAAATCAACTTCAAGTGTTCATTTTCTTTTTGTAATTAAGCAAAACTGTGTTCTAACTCGATGTTGATGGATTCAAGATCTTCGGTGTCAAACATGATTTTGGCTTCATTACTCTTTTCATTGAAAACATGACCATTTTGCACAGATGTCAAAGAATTATTTTGAGATTTAAGTTGAAGAGAAATGCAATGCGCCTCTAGTTTTTCAAAACCCTTTTCATACTAGGTACATCATTTTGTAATTTCGTCTTTGACATCATCAACTTGATTTGAAAGTTCAGTTATGGTCTTTTTGAGACAACTATTTTCATTTTCCAAAGAAGAATTTTGTTCAAAAATTTCATTCTTATACACATGGCTATATGACTCTGATTTTTTTTGGGTAAAGGGTTTCCCTGGTAAATGATATTACACCAAAAAATGTTGAAGTACAATCGGATGTAAGTGAAGTCCTAACATCACGGCCCGTTACATGGGCTACAATCAACACATAATCAATGTGCAACAACCAAAAAACCCTACATAAGAATGACATGCCATTCTTATGACTACCAAATAAGTTAAACAATAATAAAATCAGAACAAATATAATGCCTACATTTTTAACTTATATAACTAGAAATCCGTCATTCTGTCTTCAAGGTAGGAGTTGTGAATTGGACGTACTAGACCACTACTTCGAAGCTCCAACAGTCCCACCACATTGAGTATCATTCGTATACAGTAAAGGGTTACTAAGTAGAGCACTAACACATAACATTTGGGAGAACACGTGACTATATCACGTTACCAACAGCCACAAATGTAACAAAATGTCCATGCTAATCTTCTGTCTTCACCATAGGAATAAATAAGGTGGACGTATTAGCTAGCAGCGGACCTAAAAGCGTGCTTGCACCAACTGCACACGTGACTTCCATGATCAATGTCCACTCCCCAAACCCATGAACCATGCTAAGCACATAAGCCAACCCATATACACCATGCACCAGCAGTAATCTGACCTTATACAAACAACCACCACAAACAAACCTCAACGCCATGCAGATCAGAATATAAACAAGTCGAACACAGATCCACACCTTTGTCTTAGACTACATGATACCCTAATATAAACATGATAACACGAACCCTAACAGATAGGGTTTAAGGGATTCCATCGAGTATCCAGAAGCAAAAACTAAAACCTAGCAAGATTTCAGTTACGTTGAGAGGACCATACCAATTCGATCCCAAACGGATTGGATAACGGATAGGGTAACGGGATCCATCAGACATATCCAATCCCACACGAAAACACCACCAGATCCAAAGCGAAAGAAACATAAAACACTAGACGAGAACTAGGGTTTCATCAGTTAAGGATAAATCACCCAAGAATCATGATCAAGAACCCCACCGGAACCCTAATCATGATATGAACCCTAACAAACCATATTAGGGTTACGGCACCACAATCGACTAGAGATCCATTCCTCATCACAGCCTTAGATTGTTCCAATCAAGGCTGATCAAGAGATGCAACAATACAAAGCAGCCTCCACACCGAAACCCTAAATATAAAACAATAAAAATGAACCCTAAAAATAAGGGTATGTTTTTTTTGGGTAAAGGGTTACCCCGGTAAATATATTAACCAAAAACCAGTTAAGTACAAATAGAATGTGGCTAAAGTACCACATTAACCTCAAGCTACAGACAGCTTGATAATCAAGTGTTTATGACATGCCATAAACACAAACAAATCCTAGTACAAAACAAAAACTAAACTAGACAAGAACCAAGATGAGAACATAAAATCAAGCGAGCATCCCACAAACCAGCAGCAACATAATAGGAGCATAAACGATCCAAGTGAGTTTGCCTCCTTAAAAAACCTTACCAAAGAAAACCCAGTGGGAAAAACCATGGATAAGGAAAAAAGAGTACAACCCTCACCTGGAACTCCCATCATGATCAATATAGTAGCTTGGAATCTTCCATTGGTCAAGCAGTAAATGAGACCGGGTTGACATCTTGAACTTGAACATAACCAACTTCAGCTGTACCATAGATATAATGACATCAACAATCTGATCCAGAGACAAAGTCTTCTTCTTGAATAATCTTCCATTCCTCTCCAGCCAAATGTAGTATGATGAAGCAGTAAGAAAGAATACTAATCGACATTTTGCCCTTGGATATAGGATTAATGAAAGAAGTAATATCAATAAGCCGAGGTGGAATAGTATCCATGCCGCAAAGAACCCGAACCTTAGACCACACCTGTGAAGAGAAAGCACACTCAAAGAATAATTGGTCATGAGAATC